>BSBK01011055.1:0-139244 GCA_027943335.1 Chamaecyparis obtusa | reverse complement strand
TATATATATAATATATATATATATATAAGTTAACATAAATATAAATATAAATTATATTTTTAAATATCATTTAAATATAAATTTTAATAATAATTTATATTTTTTTTAATCATATATATAAATATACAAGTTAACATAATTATAAATATAATTTTCTATTAGAATTTTATGATATTAGTATAATATGATTCTAAAGTATATAGATTAAATATATTTAAAATTATTATTTTTATATAAATATTATTTTTAATATTTATATTAATTTAAATATATTTAATCTATATACTTTAGAATCATATTATACTAATATCTTAAAATTCTAATAGAAAATTATATTTATAATTATGTTAACTTGTATATTTATATATATGATAAAAAAATATAAATTATAATTAATGGATTTATATTGTTTTATCATATATAAATATACAAGTTAACATAATTATAAATATAATTTATGTGTTTAATATTTATTTATATATTTTATGTAAAATTCTATATTTATTATTTATTATTTATTATTTATATTTCTTATTTAATAATAGTAAATTTATTAAAATATGTACTCAAGTAAATATTACATATTATATATTAATTTCAATAAATTTAATTTATTATTATAAGATTTTTTTAATATAATATTAAAAACTAAAAATTATTAATAAATAATATATACCCTCACTCCTCTTTTTTTCTATAAGAATTAAAACTTAATCATAATTATCAAACTAAATAAAATTTCTTAAATAAATGTATATAGTCAATATTATGAAAAGAATATTTTTCTAATGTGTTTGGAGGAGCCATGTATTGTTTGAGGATTTTTGGAATGAATTGATGAAGTGAAATTTGGAGCGAAATTTGGAGCCAAACCAGATGTTGCTTCAGTGACGTGGAGGAGTTTATTCTCCTCCACGCAGCTTGTCCTTCTCTCTCCTCTACTTTTTTGTTTATGTTCTTTCCTTTCCTTTCGTTGCTTGCTAGTTGGCTTAGCATTGACTTCCCTGTCCGACTGTGTGTGTGGTTGTACTCGGCTTTCAATGGAGCCAAAGCCGGGTTGCCATTCCTTTAACTACCCCTAGCCCCATTGCATCAGACCAACCCCCTCCGAAAAAAATGTTTGTTGAAATGGTTTCCCTACTAGCAATGGTGTCTCCCCTACTGTGAGATTTGTTTCAGCTTCTCGATGCGAACAACCCAACGCCAAAGGTAAGAGCCCTATCAATGCCTCAAAAGATTTCTTCATTTCCCCAAATGATGAAATATTAAATAAGATTGCTTTGTAAAAAACTAGGTTAAGTACTACTGCAATTTTCTTTGCTTGTGTTGATGCGGAAAATGCCCACCACGAAAATTCATGGATGATTGGTTTCATAGTTTATGGAATTTGAAGCTTGGCTTGAAGATCTCTTTTTGTAGGCAAATTCAGCGCAGACTGTATATTATTTTCTTTAGCAATCATGAGTCTCAGCTTGAAGCCCTTAAGCACCATTACTGGACCATTAGAAAAACCTCCTTCCGTGCCCTAGCTTGGTCGCAGGAGGTGATTAATGAAGAGGTTCTTGCACTCTCTTTCCCTAGGTGGGTCATAATTAAAGATGTCCCCCTTTCTCTGGAAATTTTTGCCCAATTGTTGGATGATTATGGAAAATTTATTTGAATAGATGAGACATCCTATCTGGTTCCTAACCTTGATGCTAGAGTTTTGATCTCCATTAAACCTAGGATTGACATCCCGCCGAGCTTGAACATTAATATTGGTGTAGAAGTCTTTATCTGTGCGGTCGAGATATTAGGTGGTTTAAATGCTTATTTTCTCTACAAGAGAGAAGGTCATTTGAGGAAAAACTACCTGATAATTGCCAATCGTAGGAAGCCTAGTTTGATTGAGGCCCTAAGAAACCCTAATAATGTCAAAGCTCCTTCAACTAGGACACAACCTGATGCCTCCATTGAAAACCCTAAATCATCTTCAGACTTAAATATTTCTAAGGACAACCATAGCAAAAGCACTCCCACCATTTCCTCGGCCTCTGGCTCTAAGCCAGAGCAAGCTACGCACACTATGGACATCAACCCACTGATGATCCCTCAAAAAATCTCTAATCCATTGACTTTACATCTCTTGAATCACCATCTCCTAATGAATTCCAAATTTTTGCGAACAAGAAACGTCGACAAAAAAATGCTCAACAACTTGCATTGGAACGAATTCACACTGGCAAACCCAGATCTAATCGATTTGAGATTCTTAATACCAGTCTACTCATGATTGAAGTTGGTCCTCACCATACTAACTCTGACAAAATTGAACTTAATAATGATACTGACATTACTATGAATGGTAATCTTGACAATAACAGGATTGTTACTGATTCGACTATGACTTTAGACCCCACTCCTTCTTTAGAGACTCCTTTTGAGGAATCTCCTCCTAATCCCCCATCCTCTTCGCTCAATGAAATTGAAGACAATCTGGTCATTGAAGTTATTTATGCTAAACCTAATCCGGCCTCTGGCTTTGTCACTAAAGACAATCAGGGTTCATGTATTGACTTAGCTGGTGGCAGTGATGAGGAAGATGTTATGAAAAATTCTGCTTCTACGAAGAAAGGCAGACCCCTTGGCTCTAAGAATAAAAAGAAGAATGGAGATCTCTCTGGTCTCCCTACTAGTTCCCTTAACCATATTTCCCCATGAATTTTACCTCTTGGAACATTAGAGGCCTTGAGTCTCTAGATCGCAAGTTTATTATTAAGAGGTTTATGGACTACCATACTAATATTGACTTTATGATGTTGCAAGAAATTAAAGTCATGGGCTTGGATAATGCCCTTAATTATATCTGGAAAGATGCCTTTAAGATCATCACTTCGCATCCTAAAGGGAAAGGTGGAGTTTCCCTCTTTATGAGCCCTAAATGGACTAGTTACATTATTGACTCAAGTTTCTCACCTTGTAATAGGGTGGCTTGGGTCACTTTAATTGTTAATGGCTCCCCTTTTGGGATTTTCTCTCTTTATGCCCCTAATGACTATAATGAAAGAACTCTCCTTTGGGATTGGATGACCACCCTACCTAGTATTCTATGGCTTGTTGGTGGAGATTTTATTATGATTGAGAATTCTGACGATAAAATTGGAGGCTCTCCCTTTGAGTGGAAAAGTTCCGAGAAAGCTCATTGGGATAACCTTAAGCATCAACTCCAACTTTTTGACCCACTTGAAGGTAGAAAATATGAAACTTTGGCCCTCTAGTATACTTGGTGCAACTTCCAACAAGGCCCTAATCGTATCTATTCTAGACTTGATAGATTTTATGCTAACAGTAGTTTCTTCTCCTTCTCCCCTAACCAATATCGTATCATTGTTGCTACTATCCCTACTACTCTGTTTGACCAATACCCCATTTGAGCTTTAGTGAATTGTAGGAACTCCATCCTAGCCACCTCTCAGACCAGTTAGAAATTTATTCTTAATACTTCCCTTCTTGGTGATCAAGATGTGCTTATTGCCATTAAGATGGTTAGATTTCTCAACCTGCAGAATAAGACCCTCTCTTAGACTAGTAGATGGAATCTTAATATCTCCTCTTGGCAAAAAATTTTCAAAACTTTTGGTCAAAAGAAGGCCAAAGAATTTAGACATGTGGAGAACATGCTTACTGACTGTCTTCACTCACTTGAGAGTAGCATTCAATCTCATCCCAACTCCCATGCCCTTGCCGAATAGGTCTCTCTAACTAGGGACTCCCTTAGGAAACATCAACAAGTCAAGATCAAAGGTGCCTTTATTAGGGCCCATAACCATTGGCTTCAGTATGGAGATAAAGGCTCAAAAATTTTCTTTAACCTCCTTAAACACAAGCAAAGAAAAGAAAGTATTGACATAATTGTTATGAATGATAAGGAACTCCTCACCCTGCATGACATTACCAATGCCTTTGAGATGTTCTAAAGAACCCTTTTTACCACTGAGGCTACTGAAACCTTGAAAGCCACTAGGAATAGATGCATTGACCTCATCCCCAAGATGATCTCCAATAGTGATCTCCTTCTCCTCCAGAATAAGGTCTCCCCTCAAGAAATTTTTGACACCATTCGTAAGCTCAGGGATAATAAAGCCCCTGGCTTGGATGGGCTCCCTGCTGAATTTTACAAAGCTAATATTGACTGGATTACTAATGATGTTCATTATCTCTACATGGAAGCCTTTACTAATGGTACCTTTGGGAACTCTATTAACACTAACATTATCAAACTGATTCCTAAAGATGGTGATAGAGTTCTTGTTAAAAATTGGCATCCTATTACTCTCCTCAACGTTTCTTACAAGATCCTCACCAAGATCTTGGCCTCCCACCTGGAAAAAATTCTCCCCAAATTCATTTTCTCTACCTAGACCAAATTTATTAAAGGAAGATATATTCTTGAAAACCTTGTTACTAGTTGGGAGGCCATGGAATGGGCCAACACTTCTAAACAATATGTTGCCATGCTTCTTCTTAATTTTGAGAAGGCGTATGACAAGGTTGAATGGGACTTTATCCTTATGATGCTTAAGGCTTTTGGCTTCCCCAAAATATTCTGCAAGTATGTCCAAATCCTCCTTAAGGATGCCTCTGCCATGGTTGGAGTCAATGAGGCTCTTTCCCAACCCATCCTGCTATCTTTGTCCATTAGACATGGTTGTCCTCTAGCTCCTGCCCTATTTGTCATTGCCTTAGATGCTTTATTTTACCTCCTTAGAGATGATACCATCTCTCCTAGAGTTTGTGGCATTACTCTACCTGATGACTCTGAGCTTCTTAACATTTAGTTCACTGATGATATCTCCCTTTTTTTGGAGCTCTCACAGAATAACATTCAGTGTCTCAATCAAAAACTTGAGTTCTTTGATGGAGCCTCAGGGGCTCGTATCTCCAATTCCAAATCCATCATGCTGGGGTGGAAAGAGAAACCTCCTGATTGGCTTACTCATTTTGGGTATGACTGGGGGGGACCTAATAAGATTGTTAGATACCTTGGTATCCCCTTCTCTGTGGCCCCTTCACTCAAAGATATGTGGCTTTGGGTTAAGGAACAGATTGTCAACAAGCTTAACAAATGGAATAATAGATTTCTGTTGAACTACAACTGATTTGGAACTTGATTGAAGTATCTGTGATTTAAGATCACTAAGGAGTTTTGATTAGATATGTAATATGATGAAATCAGTATTATGTTGTCATTGATGTCAACTAGTTTGACAACACTTATCTTGTTAAGTTACTATACTGAGACATCTGAGAAAGGAGAAAGAGATGAAGAACAGAGAAATCTACATGAGGAAAGATGTACATTACAGATGAGGATAAGGAACACATTGAGTAACTTATTGATGAGTCTATGATTTGATGTTATTGACTTTATTATGTTGCATTCATCTATGATGAAGTATAGAGCTCAAAGACACAAAGTAGTGTTGTTGGTAAATGAAGCATTTCTAGTATACATCGACAGAGTGTAGTGTATACCGACCATGGTATTAACTAAGTAGTGTTCACCGACACATTTCTTTGTTAACCGAGCAAAACAGAATGAACCAAATGACTAGTTTAGCCGATAAGATTGATGAGCTGGAAAAAGTATAAAATTGAGGTAATGGATAAAGTTTGTTACCAAGATCGATGGCTAACAAAATTAAAGGAAGATCTAATGGAACAGATTGAAACATGTTATCAACATGTCAGCCAAGAAAGTTTGAAGCAGAAAAATCTAATGGTGGAGAAGAAAATGATTTACTGGTATATATAAGAGACATTGATTTCAATTGTAAAGACACCGAAAAGAAGAAGAAGCTGCAGGTATTTCATGTGAAACAAGCTTTCATACATTTTGATCATACTGGTTAGTAAGAACCAAGTTGCAAAATAGTTACTGAGCTACAAAGAGCTATTACCGACGGTCAGTAAGTTGAATACAGTATTGAATCTGAAGTGAATTATTGGTTAGAAGAATTTGTATGGACTAAATGTTTATTTGTAATTTGCAATTGAAGTTGTATTAGGGCAGGTCATTTACTATTACATATTTAACCATTGTATACAGTCAAATCTCTTAACTGAGTGGACTCTGAAAGTCTTATGATGTATCATTCATAGAATGAACATTGTTATCCTGTCAACTGTATAGTGAATGATTGTTGGACGATAAATTCTATTGTAAAATCCTCTAACAAGGTCACACCTAATGGTGTGTTTGTAACCTTTAACAAGGTTGGGTCTTAACTGACCTCACTTCAGAAGAGTGAACAATTTTGGGTTGCCGGTCCTAGTTGTTTTTTCCCTTTATAGGGTTTCCACGTTAAATCTCTTGTGTTATGTGTTGATTATGATATTTTTTTGTTATCATTCTTTACATGTTACATGTTAGATTTGATCGGTAAAATTGTTTTAGTATTTGACTGGTAATCAGTAAAAAGGCACAAACAGTAAAGTATTTATTGTTACCGACGAGCAGAAAGTGTTTGAAATTGATTTGAATTATACATTTTGTTTTTTGACACTAGATAGCTAATTCACCCCCCTCTCAGTTATTCTAACAATTGGTATCAGAGTGTTGGTTGCTTGGAACAGAGTTTTAAGGATTTAAGTATAAATATCTCAAGATGTATTAGAGGGAAGTACCAAAATTGAACAAAGAGAACTTTGCAGTATGGAAAAGCACAATGAAGCTGCACATATCTGGAATTAGGAATTTTGCACTAGATCTGATGGAGAATGGCTACATACAACCACCCACTGGTCCCCTAACTCTTGATCAATTGAGAGAAAAGCATGAACACAATGTTACCATGATGCAACTTGCTGCTGCTTGTACCGACACTGAATTTGAAGATATCAAGACATGCACAACTACCAAAGAAATGTGGGACAAGTTAACACTAATATATAGTGGAGATCTGAATGTTAAAAGAGCCAGAGCTGAAAGCCTAAGAGGTAGATTTGATGATATGAAAATGAAAGAAGGTGAGAATATTTTCTAGTATGAAAAAATAGACTCAAAGAAGTGGTACATGCTATTAGAGCATCTGATGGAGTAATTGATGATGAAATAGTGATAAGCAAGATTCTCAAAACTTTGCTACTAGTTTATGTAATCAGGATTTCTGCAATTCATGAAACAAGAGCTACATCCAACCTTACTCTTGAAACTTTGATTGGTAAACTTACAACCTTTGAATTAAATAATTATGATAACAGTGTTGTTCCTTCTGTTGAATCCACTTTCATGACTTCTTTGAAGATTGGAAAATCTAGCTGGAATAGTAAGAATTGTGATAGTGATGACTATATCGATGATGAACTTGATGAGCTTGAAGCACTTATGGCCAGAAGATTGCCCAAAGGAAAAGGAAGGTATAGAGGTAAGCTACCTTTGGCATGTTTTAATTGTACAGAAGTTGGTCACATCACTGCTAGATGTCCTCAGAAGAAAGATGATGATAGATCCAATGACCGATCTGATGGAAGCTATGGGAGAAGAGTCAACGGAGGCTACTGACACAACAACAGAGATAACTGAGATGAAAAAGGAAAAAAGGTATGTTACATAGCCAAAAATATTGAAACTGAATCTAATTCTAATGATGATATAGAAGTTGTATTTGGTGCTATGAAAGATGATTCAGAAGAAGAAGAGAAACATGAAGAAAAAACACTGATCTCTAAAGTAAGTGTACACGCTCAAATGGTGCACTTCTCTAAGTCATTACATCCAAGGAAATCCATGAAAGGGAAACCTTAAAAAGTGACCTAGAGCTCTCTATGTATGGAGCTGCAAGATTATTTTAAGTTTGCTCTTAGCTAGAGCTA
This sequence comes from Chamaecyparis obtusa, assembly GCA_027943335.1. Taxonomy (NCBI): domain Eukaryota; kingdom Viridiplantae; phylum Streptophyta; class Pinopsida; order Cupressales; family Cupressaceae; genus Chamaecyparis; species Chamaecyparis obtusa. The sequence continues at coordinate 131,390 of BSBK01011055.1, read as the reverse complement.
TTAAGCTAATGACCTTGCTAGTCAACCACACAATGAGAGATTCAAATGAAGGCAAGGGAAAGAATGCCAATATCCTCAAGAATCACTATGAAATGTAATGAAATGCTATACTATGAATGAAAGTGCAAGCTAAGCTATGGAAATGAAAGTACAAACTAAACTATGAAAGGAAAGTTGCAAGTATTACAAAGCCTTCCTAGTTAAGCTAGATGAAGGAATCTAAAGCATAAAGGAAACTAAGCTATGAATGCCATGATAATGAAACTAAGATGCAGGAAATGAAACTATAATAGCATGTAAATATGAAAGCCAAGAATGCTCCAAATCTTCAAAAGCTCCAAAGTGACCTAGAAAACCTGCAACATAACATTAGCATAAAAGATTGATATGCAAATGAGGAAGAGAGCTCTTCTTTTATAAGAATTGAAAAGGAATGGACCATGGGGATTTAAAGGAAAAAGATTTAATCAAGGGTGGAGCATAAAAGATGAGAAATCCATGTACACAAATATCCTCCAATGAGAAAATAAGAGTTGACTTTTGTATCCATATAAGACAAAAAGTACTTTTCTCCTTTTTATAAAATAAGAATAATGTTTTATTTGTGCAACTTAGGATAAGAGGAAAAGTGGGGGCTTTTTATTTAATAAAATGGGAGGAAATATTCCTTTTAAATAAATAAAGACTTTAGGATAAAATGGTTAGCCCAAGGCAAATAATCGAAAATGATAAAATAGGACTTGATCAAGGAAATTGATATAATTGAAAAATGCTGATTTTTGAAAATATTGATTCAAGGATTTGATAAATTGTTGAATGGGGGCCCAAAGTCTAGGCAACCATTTTAGGGTGCATATATTTGCCCCTCTTTGACTAATGTGTGATCATTATGGGAACACATGTGATCAAAGAAGAATTGATATGTGAGATCGATTTGGGATCACAAAACAATCCAGACGTGTGATCATTCTAGGAACACGCCAGGACAAAAATAAACTGGCTGAAAGAGAAGACCAACACTGCTACTATTAAGTGACAGTCAAGTCTGAAATAAGAGATAAGAATCAAAAGACAAGACCAACATCATTGCTATTAAGTGATAATCAAGTCTCAAAATAAGAATCTCAAGCTAAACTAAATGATAAAACTAAATCAAAGATTTGAAGCTGATAGGTATTGCCCCCTCGGAATCAAAATCAAAATTAGGTAGAGGAGAAACAAAAAATTGATAAGCTTGATCAAGTCACTAGAAATCATAATCGAAGATAAAAGATGATAGGATAACCATCAAGTAGTGAAGACATGCCCCTGTTTGACTGAAAAGATATAGGATAAAGATGAAGTCAAACCTCAAAGAGATGAAGCAGATAAAAATGAATGAAAGAATAGAAGTTTGGAAGAGATGGGGGTGAAGAAATGAAGGTGCCCCAACAAAAATCGAAGGATCAGGCCTCAAATGGTCAGCCAACTATGCAAAAGAGGGTGAAAGTTTTGAAATGTGATTTTGACTAACAAGATTAACTTTAATTTTGATTTCAAGTTCAAAAATGGATCCAAGACATCGAAATTAGCTAGGGGTGCAATTTTCACACATTTCTGAGGTGTTTTGAAAATTAGGTCAAAAAGTCAAAATGCTATAGACAAGAAGTGAAAGACATGATCGAGAAGTGAAAGGTGAGCGTAGATGACCTACAAGTCCATGAAAGATGAAAGGAGAGCTCTCTCCATATGCAAAATGCAAAACTAACTATCATGAACCTAAAAAATGCAAGCTACTATGAAAAGGTGGTTTACTTGCAAGGTGACAAAGCTTTTAGACTCTAATATTCATCATTGAGCTTTATTGGTAGTGTCACAAGATCATACAATACACACTAGTATGACTATGGGTATATGAATATGATCTATATCAGATAGATATGTGGGAATCCCACCTAGGCATCAAAGACATGTAGGTCAAGATGACTAGTACAGTGAGATTACCTCAGTTTGCTATAGGGAGATTATGCTAGCATCAGGACATAAGAAGATCAAGATGGCTATAAGCATGCACTCACATAAAATAGTCAAGGATAATACTTTGTAGATCCTCATGTCAAGTGAATCAAGCATAAATGCTAATGATAGTGAGAACCAACAAAATATACCCACAAGCAGAAAAAGCAATAAAACATGTCCTCATGCCCCCAGTCTTCTAGCTCAGCATCATCAAAGACTATTAGGGAGAGAGCACTCATCAAAGAAATCATTATAGATAGCACACAAATGAATAAAGTCAAACAAGTCTCAGTGAGTCAAGTGTTTAAGTGCATGTGTGTAGGTCATAGAGTCAAACTTTGAGTATCGCATCTATCAGTGAGAAATACCATATCATGCTAGACTACGGATAAGATATTTGATAAGTGTTGAGAAACACTAGATGCTAAGGTAGTGTTGAAAAACACTATTTGGGTGGTGTTGAAAAACACCATTTGCAAGATGTCCTAAAGACTAGCACATCCTTGAGACCAAAGCCAATACAGTTATGCCCCCTAGACAAAGAGAAAGACCAATTCCAAACCAAGGCAACAAGGTTAAGGCATGACAGAGAAAGGCTAAGTGTCGAGAGCACATGCTAAAAGACAAGGGTGCAAAGGCCTCAAGTAGCGCATGTTTCCAGGTTTTCACCACTTGGAGATTTTTTCAATTTTTTCAATTTTTTTGTATTTTTGTTACCAAGGTGCCTGTTTCTAGGTTTTCACCAAGGTACTTTTCTATTTTTTTGAATTTTTTGAATTTTTTTTTTCTTTGTATTTTTTTAGGACTTTATATGCTTTTTAGGATTTTTTCAGCATCATATATGAATTTTTTTGGAATTTTTTCAGGATCAATAAGATATGTACAAAGGATGCCCCTAGACAAAATGGGCATCATGGATAGAACTTCTTGAGGTCCAAAACATTGATAGGGTTAGGGAGCTGTTCCCCCTCTGGATCAAATAGTAAATAAGCACCTGTACCAAAAGCTGCAGTAATGATGTATGGTCCAAGCCAATTAGGTTCAAACTTCCCTTTTTTCTCTCTATTTTGTTGATTCTTAGGGTTTTCTCATAAAACAAGATCCCCCACTTGAAATTCCCTAGGGCGAACCTTCTTGTTAAATGCTTTGGACATACGCTTTTGGTAGACTCTCATGTGATCAAAAGATGCTTTACATTTCTCATCTAAAAGTTCTAACTCTTGTAACCTCATGGCGTGGTAGTCTTCATCTGTCACTAAACCCTTGAGAGAGATTCTAAGTGAAGGGATCTCTACCTCTAAAGGTAACACTGCTTCAGCACCATAGGTGAGGGCAAAAGGTGTAGCCCCTGTTGGAGTATGAATTCTCATTCTATAGGCCTACAAGGCCAGATTTATCTGTAGGTGCCAATCTCTACCATTCTTGTGAACTGTTCTATGGAGAATCTTGAGAATGGTCTTATTTGAAGCCTCTGCTTGTCCATTTGCTTGCGGGAAGTAAATGGAGGACCAATGTTATTTTATCTTAAATTTCTTGCAGAGGTGTGTAAGGTCCTTGTTTTTAAGCTGACCTCCATTATCAGTGATTATTTCAGAAGGTATCCCAAACCGACAGATGATGTGATTCAAGATGAACAAAGAAATTGCCTTCCCTGAAGCAACAGAAAGTGGAACAACTTCTACCCATTTGGTAAAGTAGTCAGTAGCAGTAATAATGAATTTATGTCCACTTGATGAGTTGGGATGAATCTACCCAACAAGATCAAAGGCCCAACATTGAAATGGCTAATGACAAATAGAAGGAATAAGCTCCCTACCTGGAGCATGAATCAGGTTTCCATGTTTCTGACACTTTTCACATGATTTGGAAAAAGCTATAGCATCCATCTGCATTGTGGGCCAATAGTAGCTAGCACTAAGCAACCTTCGAGCTATGGCAAAACCATTAGAATGTCCTCCACAAATGCCCTCATGGATGTCAACTAACGCTTGGTTGGAATCATCCTTTTCTAAACACCTAAGAAGTGTCCCATCTAAACCCCTCCTATACAGATCACCAGAGATAAGGGTATGGCAAGAGGCATTACGAACAAGGTTTCTTCTTTCAGAATGATTGAAGGTTTCAAGAATAGTACCATCATGGAGATATGTTCATAAATGGCACCATAGCAAGATGATGCATGGCTAACCAAGGTACAAATGACATGGCTTTCCGAGGAGTCAAAAATAGGGAATCATAGCTCTTCCACTAGGAATTCATATTTGGACTCATGTTGGTCTAGCTGAAGAAGAGAGGCCAATGTAGCCATAGCATCAGCTGCTTTGTTTTCTACTCTAGGGATTTGTTGAAATGTAACAAATGTGAAATACCATCGCAATGAATCAACCATCTTCTTATAGGGTATCAGTTTGTCATCCTTTTTTTGATATTCTTCATTAACTTGGTTGATAATTAATTGTGAATCCCCATAAATGTCTAGCTTTGTAATTCCCCATTCTATAGCCATTTTCAATCCATTTGTCAAGGCTTCATACTCAGCAATGTTGTTTGTGCATGGGAATAATAACTTATAGGACTTAGGAATAGTATCTCCATGACGAGAGATAAACAACACTCCAGCTCCTTAACCATTTTGCATGAAAGAGCCATCAAAGAACATCTTCCAAGTTCTTGTAGTCATATACATGATGTGCTTGTCTAGAAATTCAACTATAATGGGAACAATATCTTGAATGGGAAAATCAGCCAGTTGATCAGCAATAACTTGTCCCTTTATGGCTTTATGCTCAATATACTCAATGTCAAATTCTAAAAGAATCATCATCCATTTCACAAGTCTATCCGTGAGAGTAGCCTCACCGAGCAAAGACTTAAGAGGGTCAACCTTGGCTATGAGGTGTATTGTATGTGCAAGCATGTAATGTCACAACTTTTGGGAAGCAAACAACATAGCAAGGAAAGACTTCTCAATATTAGTATAATTGACCTCATAGGAAACAAGTGTTTAGCTGATGTAATAGATGGCTCTTTCTTTTCTAACATCATCAAGTTGAGCCAATAATGCCCCCAAGGAAGATTCTGTTGTTGAGACATATAATATAAGTGGTTTTCTTGGGATAGGAGGCATTAAGATCGGAGGATTAGCCAAGTACTGTTTGATTTGATCCATGCTTTTCTGACATTCCTCATTCCAGACACATTTGACCCCTTTATGCAAAGTCTTATTAAAGGGTTGAGCTCTATCAGTCAGTTGTGAAATAAACCTCCTTATAGACTGAAGACATCCTTGAAGACTCCTCATTTGACTGATGTTTTTAGGAGGTATATCCATTATTGCTTGAACTTTTTTCAGGTCCACCTCTATTCCTTTAACTGAAATAATAAATCCTAAGAGTTTGCCAGAGGTAACTCCAAATGCACACTTTTTGGGATTTAATCTGAGTTGAAATTGTTCCATATGATCTAAAATTACTTCCAAATCACCAAGGTGTGTATCCCTTTTCTTGGATTTTGCCAGGGTGTCATCCACATAGTCTTCCATATTCTTATGCATCATGTCATGAAAAATAGTAGTCATAGCTCTTTGAAATGTAGCTCTGTCATTTCTTAATCCAAATGGCATGAGGTTCCAACAATAGGTCCCCATGCACAAGTGAATGTAATTTTCTCTTGGTCTTCAGGAGCTATTTTGATATGATTATGCCTAGAAAAGCCATCCATCAAAGAATAGATCTCATAGCCCACGGTAATGTCCACTATCATGTCTATGTTAGGGAGTGGAAAATCATCCTTTGGGCATGCTTTATTAAAATCTCTAAAGTCTATGCAAACACAAATGGACTTGTTATGTTTTGAAACTAGCACAATATTGGATATCCATTCGGCATAATCAATAGCTCTTATAAATCCTGCACTGAGGAGTTTCTCTAATTTGGCTTTGACAAGGAGAGCTATGTGAGGATGCATTTTCCTCAATTTCTATTTTACTGGTTTGATTCCTGGAGCTATGGAAAAATGATGCATAATGAGACTAGTGTCCAATCCTAGCATGTCTAAGTAAGTCCAAGAAAAATTAATTTTCTTTCTTTGTAGGAACTTGGTATATGCCTCCTTTTCTTGTGTTGACAATGATTGAGCCAAATGGATTATTTGTGGATCCTCTGGTGTATTCAAATTGACTGGCTATGTGGGCTCAACAAGCATTGAAGACCCGTCCTAAAAATAGCTTGGAAGATTATCGAGTACCCCATCCTTAGGTGCCTTAGGGAGGTTTTCACCTTTGGATACGTCTTTTATTTTTACTTTTTTTGGTTCTGACACTACCACATAGTGGTTTTTGCCATCAAAACTATTAATCTTTTTTTCTTTTCTTTTTATTTTTTGACTGAGGTACTTGATATCTGGCTCTGTCATACTTGTAGTTGGTTCACTGGTGGAAGAGACTATAGGTTCAAGAGCATTAAGGTAATAGGCTATCTTGTAGTCATTTCAAAAAGTTAGAAGTTGAGGCTCTTGATAGCGCTAAGTCCAATCAATCAAGTGGGGATGAACAAGGGGTAGGTTAATGACTAGTTCGATATTGTGAATGTGGATTATGTCATCTCTGGTGATCGTAGAGTTAGGATTCATCAAGTATCCCTCTAAGGTACTCAAATATGGACTTGTCCTACTAAGCGAAGCATCGTCCACTAAAGCTACTTGTGGATTCCAATCCTCTAGTCCTACACTAGACTCGTTAGCTACCTCGGATTGGGAACTATATGTATGGACAACAACAATGTCCATGTCAATTGTAGAATAATCAAAAAGAGTCTCCCACTCATACTCATGTGAATCTATATCTGAATCTCGACTAGGATGTTTACACCAACCATATTTTTTAGGCTTTGAAGTAGAAGTATTAATGTCACCAAGGGTAACACCTTCTTGGATATCATTTGTATATTGAACAGGATCTTCAACATGAGTTGCAATGGTAGATTGTTCTTGTTCTAAAATTGTTGGATCAATAACTGAAGCATCTAAATCTCCCCAAAGGAGATTGGTGGAAGGGATCCAATCTTCACACTTGTCTTGCTGATTTTGCAAATTGGGCACATAATTAGACTCATCATCACTATCTGTCGCAACTAGGATAGGAGGAGTATTTTTCTTCTGATTATCAAAACCTAGTCCAACCATTATCTTAGTCCTACGACCAAAGAGAGCATGATTGAGTGGCTCAGCCTTAGCATCTAGTCTATGAATGAGAGGACCATGACCTGGGTACCCCATATTCTTGACCAAAGTATACCCTCTCCCATAGGTCTTAGGAGATGGGGAGAAATCTTTATTATGCAGGTACTTTTCCTCCTTGTAGATCTAATCTCTAATGGCCACTTCTTCTTTTTCATCTTGAATGGGTACAGATGACTCCACAAAAGTGTCAAACAAAGTCATAGCTGAGGGTGAAGGTCACATCCCCTGTGAAGGTTTCCCATAGGACCTAGCTGAAATTGGAAACTTTGTGAAGGAATCAATTTGATAATCTTCCATACCAAGGTCTATGGATTTGAACTTGTTCTAGCATTTCTCTAAAGTTGCATCAAAATTTTCCACTACTCTATTAAGAGGAACATGAATGCCTGTGGAAATGGCATTGATAGATAAGGTGCTATCACCTGGTATGCAGACTTCTATGCCATTGTATGGGAATTTGACACATTGGTGATAGGTAGACAGAACTACTTGCATGTCGTGAATCCATGGTCTACCTAGCAAGATGTTGTATGCCAAGGGTCCAGCGTCAACAATCTGAAACAAAATATCTTTCTCCACTGGGCCAATCCTAATGGGAAGAACAACCAACCCGTTAGAGCTTCTTTCTACCTCATCATAGGCCTTTATTGTGATTTTCTTTCTTGTGTCAATTACTTCCTATGAATATCCCAATGTTTTCAAAAGACTTAAAGAACATATATTGAGCCCAGCACCCCCATCAATCAACACATGCCTAACACAGGTTTTATGGATCATGACTTTAATATGGAGGGCAAGATTGTGTAGATGGCTCAAGGCTTTGTCATCTTCTTCTGAGAATGTGAGGTAGTGAGGGCTAGCAAGGTGGTTAACCATGTGTTGGAATTGATCAATATCAATATTGTTGGGAACATTAGCTATACGCAAAGCATCCTCAAGGATACGCTTATGCCTTGGAGACAATTCTAGGAGTTCAAAAATGGAAATTTGAGTTGGTATTCTTTGTAACTGATCAACAAGATTATAGCTCATCTTTGGATTCACTACTATTTTGGTGACATTTTTAGATGTCACTTGCTTGGGTTTGGAATTAGGCCCCCTAATAACCACAGGACCTTGGTTTTGACTTCTAGTGACAACATTTAATGCTTGGGATGATCTTCGAGAGTGGGGACCTCTAAGCACAATCACAGGGTCCACATAAAATATAGGAGAAGAATTATCATCATGACTGTAGGGATCTCTATTTCCCATCATATTAACACTTTCTTCAACAACTTCAAGCATATTGATGACATTTTTCACAGACGTGTAGGTGTAGTTAATTGCAGCTTTGCCATCTTTGGGTTTAAAGGTTTCCCCCTTATCATATTTAAGCAAAGGTTCCTTAAATGCTTTATGATCTGCATTGGTTTTCAAACCATCAATCTCAAGTTTGCCACTTTTGATAAGATCTTGAATGAGATGTTTAATTTTCTAGCAATTTTCTATGTCATGTCCAATGCCATTATGAAATATGTAGTAAGCCTTTTCATTCCACCAATATGGCTTAATGTAAGGTATTTGAAACTTTGCTGGATCTTGCCATCGTGCAAGATTTTTATCAACAAGCATTTTGAAAACATCCTCATAAGAATCCCCAAGCTTAGACAATTGTCACTTTTCCTTTTTAGAATTCTCTTGATATCTTTGTTTATGCTCTTGTTGGTTAGAGGATGTATTAAGCTTCATGGTTTGAACTGCACTAGATAAATGAAGGACACCTTGATCCTTTGGTTGGTTAGAGTCAACAACTCCATCATTGACTACTTGCTTATTTTTATTCCAGTGTGAGTTCTTGCCTTTGTCCTTATGATGGTTGTTATTATTTTGACTATTGTTGTTATTATGTTGTTTAGTCAAAATACCTTGCTCTTTTAAGACATCCTCTATTCTACATGCGGTTTCAACCATGGTGTCGAATGAATCAAAGACCATCTTCCTAACCTCATACTGCATCTTAGGTACTAAATTGCTTACAATGATATCAATTCTCTCCTATTTAGGAATTGTTCTTGAATATCAGGAGCATAATCATCTCTACCTTTGCAAAAATGTAACAAAAGATTCCCCTTGATTTTGTTTTAAATGACACAAATCAAGCATGGTGACTGACCTTGATAAATTATATGCAAAATGTTGCACATATCTGTGTACCAATTCTTTGAAAGTTTTGACAAGAGGGGTAATGCTGGTAAACCACTCCATAGCTTGGCCCTTTAGACTCCTTGGGAATAATCTCATCAGATAGGAATCCTCGTGGTGAAATTCAAAACTCATGGTGTAAAAATGTCACACATGATCATGTGGGTCACCATTACCATCATATTTGTCATATTGAGGAAACTCAATTTTCCTAGGAAAATCTTTCATGCTCACACTTTTATCAAAAGGATTAGGACAAATAGAGTCAAGGTTGAAATGACTCTTGGGAGCCATCATCTTCTCCATCATTTTCTTGAGTTTTTTAATTTCCTCTTCTTGTGAGGGTCTCTATTTCTTGATCTTCCTATCCACATCAAAGTTATAAGGGACCCTTGCACCCTTGTTGATTAAGCTCTCTAGGAACCTATCTTTATTTTCCTCAACATATTTCTTCACATATTGTTGAAAAAGTGGTTCTTGTTGTACTCTCATAAAGTCTTGAGCTTCATAATTTGCACTACTTCCTCCATGTTGAGAGCCATGATGAGCTTGTTGGGAGGGTTGTCTTGACTTCCTTGGAAGTGTCTGTCTCCTATAGTGAGCATGTTGTAAAGTCCTTCTTCTAGGACTAGGAGATCTTGAAGGAGTCCTTGACCACCTTCCACTTCTTGGAGTTCTTGGGGGAGTAGAGGGTGGAGAGTAGTTTCCACTATTGGTACCCCCATTGTTAAATTGATTGTTGAGTTGTTGGGCCAATATCCTATCTTGTTGCTCTTGAAATGCTTTTCTCTCTATGTCCAACAAGGCTCGTTGTTCCTCTTCTAGGAGCCTAAGTTTTTCTTCTTTTGCAGCTCGTTCTTCTTTTGCAGCTTGTTTTTGCTACTCAATTCTTTTTAGCCTCTCACTTGTATATCTTGAAGTTATTTTTAGCAGGGAACTTGGTCTTGAACGGTTGAACAAGTTAGCTGCGTTCACATGAGCATCATAAGATTGGTTGTTTTGGTCCTCATGTTGTGAACATGAATCTTGATGAGCTTGTGCATAATGTCTTTCAGCTCATTGATAAGCATCTAGATATCTTGAATTAATAGGAGGTGAGTCAGGTTGATTGCCATCTTCAAATGACATGTTACCCCTATGTCTTTGGAAAATGTCATCAAGAGATTGATCCATTATTTCTCTTTGTTGTTTGGTCAAGGTGTAACTCATATCCATATTTGATTGAGAAGGTGCTAAAGAGGTATTCAAATTTCTCTCTAGATCAAAAAAAACTTTAGACTCACTCTTAGGGGATTGATAAAAAATGGGTTCCTTTCCCTTTTGCTATTGACGAGTCTTAACTAAGGGCAATTGATTGAAGACAACTTGAGGTCATTTCCCTTGACTAACTTGGTACCTTGTTGTAATTGACATGAAAGAAAAAAAAATCCTTGGTGGCGAGATGACCTCACAAAACATCAATACCAAACTAGGATAATAAAAGTTCTCAAATGTCCAAAAAGAGATGGTGAGATAGAAAATTGCAATAGGAGTAAACCAACACTGTCAAAGAGGTGCTTAAATCAAAGGATTCCAGTATCCTTGCACATATGAACCAGGAGGATGGATTTACTGAAATTATATAATTGAAATTGATTTTTGATGGAAATGAATTTGGACAAAAGAGGACTGAAATTCTCCAAGAATATTACCAACGAATCTAGAGATATACTTTTTCAACAAGGACAATTTTTTTTTAACTTGGAAATTCCACACAAGATGACTTTGTAAAATCAAAGAAAACTAATCCAAGAGGCCTAAAAAAAGAAGCTCAAGGTATAGACAAGTTTCCAGCAGTAGAATAAATCACCCACTTAAAGATCTGGTCAACTAAAAGTGACTGACAATGGCTGAAACTGGACAAACTACAAATAATTCTGGGTGATACTTTCTAGGCAAACAGGGTGATAGTTTATAGCGAGGCAATACTTTGCCTTAAGCCAAGTGATAGTTTCCAATAAGCCTCGGTGATAGTTTCTAGGTAGGTCGGGTGATAGTCCAACAGGGGTGAACTATCATGCAATATTTCTGTCCACAGGGTTCGATACTGTTGCAAAATTTGACCAGTGAAGTGCAAATTTGGGACTGTTTGTTCAAAATTTTCAGTTTGAGGGTTGATTTTTTGATTCCAATCATAATGACAGTATAAAATTGATAGGTTTGCAAATAGTATGGGATCAAACGTGTCTTCAAACACTTGAAACAAGGGCAAAAGCAACCTTGCCAAGACAAACAATTGTGATATCAAAATTAAAAAATCCTATGAATGCTATCGAGATGTTTGATGTTTGAGAACGTTTACACGGGTAGATCACAACAAGAACACGTCAAGAACTTTCTAGCCTAAAAAGACAATGGCTCAATACTTAACAACTTGGCCCACACTTGATGCTCCCTTGCCTCACACAAAGTGGTTGTCCACAATAGATATTGACTTTGTCATGGAAGTGCCAAAGACACAACCAAAGGAGAACATATGGTGAGTAATCTTGGGGTGATCTAGGTTATTCCACTTGGATCAATCCTTGCACCAAGAAGCTAAGTGGAAAAATAGGGTGGCCTCTAACTATGGTTCTTAGTAAGGGCTTCCATTCATAGTACCCCTCTTGCTCCCCAAAGTGACTCCTTACCTTGCGGCAAGTAACGAACCTTGCAGCCTCAAGAGTACCTTAAGAATTCTTGCTCAATATTTTCCTCATGGTCACAATCCCATAAGTACTCACATCAAGTGAAGACAAGCACTACGTCTACCAAGGTCTTGTGTCCTTAATAGCCTTGAGTTTATAGTGGGTCAGAATAGCTGGCAATAAGCTTGTCCCCACTTGGGTCGTTCCTCTTGATTGCTCAAGAGTAGGCCGCTAAAGGATTCTAAAGATCTAAACAAATAATGGATCAACTTATGAGATTCAAGGTTTTTGTTTCACCACAAGGGTGAAGAGCATACTCCCCTATCTCAAAATTTTCTCCCAAACACACCAAGCAAATAATTCAATTACCCTCTTGCTTTCAAAATCCAAAGATGGGTCAAGATTTTCTAGTTCACCACAAGGGTGAAGAGCATACTTCTCCTACCACCCAAAGATTACTACAAGAAGATATTATGTTCCTATGAAATGAAACAACTAATAATTGGCACACTTGAAAATGAAATAAACAACAAGCACTTGATTTGGGTTTTTATGCTTTGGGCAGCCCTACAAAAATTGTTAGTAGCCCTTGTGCATTTGAAGCTTTGACATGCATTCTTTTGGCAAAATATTTCAAGCAATGAGAGCACCTACAAGCACAACTTGTTAGCCCCATAATGGTTAGCACATAAAAAATTAGATAATCTGCAAGTGAAATAGCTGATCAAATGGAAAAATTTGAAAATGAAACCAACATGGTTAGATCAAGCTCAGAAAGAGCTTTCCAATGATATATCACACTTAAATTTTTGATACCGTATGTGAAAATTTCTCACAGGCGTGAACAGAATGCTCACAGGCATGAAAATTTCTCACAAGCATGAACAGAATGCTCATAGACATGAACAAAATGCTCACAAGTGTGAACATAATGCTCACAGGCACAAATAGAATGCTCACAGGCATGAACAGAAAGCTCACAGGCATGAACAAAATGCTCACAGGCATGAACAGAATGCTCACAGGCATGAACATAATGCTCACAGGCATGAACAAAATGCTCATAGGCGTGAATAGAATGCTCACAGGCATGAACAGAATGCTCACAGGCTTGAATAGAACACTCACAAGCATGAACAAAATGCTCACAAGTGGTGTTAGATTTCTCGTAAGCAGCGTTTCTCCTGTTTGCGCAAAATTGACAAAAAAGTGACGCTAAAAATATAAAAAACTTGATAAAAATGCAAAGAATGAGGCTCAAGGCCTAATGGTGGGTGCCAAAAATATACACACTCAAATGGTGCACTTCTCTAATTCATTACATCCAAGGGAATCCATGAAAGGGAAACCTTAGAAAGTGACCTAGAGCTCTTTATGTATGGAGTTGCAAGATTATTTTAAGTTTGCTCTAAGCTAGAGCTATTAAGCTAATGAACTTGCTAGTCAACCACATAATGAGAGATTCAAATGAAGATAAGGGAAAGAATGCCAATATCCCCAAGAATTATTATGAAATGCAATGCAATGCTATACTATGAATGAAAGTGCAAGCTAAGCTATGGAAATAAAAGTACAAACTAAACTATGAAAGGAAAGATGCAAGTATTACAAAGCCTTCCTAGTTAAGCTAGATGAAGTAATCTAAAGCATAAAGGAAACTAAGCTATGAATGCCATGATAATGAAACTAAGATGCAAGAAATAAAACTATAATATCATGTAAATATGAAAGCCAAGAATGCTTCAAATCTTCAAAAGCTCCAAAGTGACCTAGAAAACTTGCAGCATAACATTAGCATAAAAGATTGATATGAAAATGAGGAAGAGAGCTCTTCTTTTATAGGAATTGAAAAGGAATGGACCATGGGGATTAAGAGGCAAAATATTTAATCAAGGGTGGAGCATAAAAGAGGAGCAATCCATGTACACAAATATCCTCCAATGAGAAAATAAGAGTTGACTTTTGTGTCCATATAAGACAAAAAGTGCTTTTCTCCTTTTTATAAAATAAGAATAATGCTTTATTTGTGCAACTTAGGATAAGAGGAAAAGTGGGGGCTTCTTATTTAATAAAAGGGGAGGAAATATTCATTTTAAATAAATAAAGACTTTAGGATAAAATGGTTAGCCCAAGGCAAATAATCGAAATTGATAAAATAGAACTTGATCAAGGAAATTGATATAATCAAAAAATGTTGATTTTTGAAAATATTGATTCAGGGATTTGATAAATTGCTAAATGGGGGTGCAAAGTATATGTGACCATTTTAGGGTGCATACAGTAAGCATAAATGATACATGGATCATAAACAGTGGCTGCACACATCATATGACTGGTGATGAGAAGTTTGATCAAATTGTTGAATATAATGGTGGATCTGTGAGAATGGGAAATAATGCACCTTGTATGGTAAGAGGTAAAGGATCACTGATGATAAATGATAGATTACAATGTGAAAATGCATATTGGGTAGATGGACTGAACTATAACTTGTTAAGTGTGGTACAGTTGAACAATTCAGGCCACCGACTAGGTTTTGAGAGCAAAAAGGTGAAGATCTATGATGATGGAGGAAGACTTGTCGGAATTGGTTCATACTGACCTATGTGGTCCTATGAGAACTCAGAGTTATTATGGTGATAGATATTTTATTCTTTTTGTTGATGACTACACTATACTAATGACTGTTATGTTCCTGAAAGAAAAATCTGAAGCTTTCAAAATGTTTAAGTGGTATAAAGCTAAGGTAGAGAAAGAAACTGGAAAGGAAATCAAATGTTTAAGATCTGATAAAGGAGGTTAATTTATCTCTGATGAATTTACTAATTTTTGTAATGAGCATGGAATCAAAAGACAAGTATCAACACCAAGGAAACCTCAACAAAATGGCATTACTGAAAGAAGGAATAGGTCTATAATAGACTGTACAAGAACATTGATGATACAAAAGAATGTTGCTCAGACATATTGGAGGGAAGCTATCTATATTGCTATGTATGCTCTTAATCAAGGACAACTGAAGAAGGATTCCAACCGAACACCTTATGAACTATGGTTTGGACACAAACCTACTGTAGGTTACTTCAAAATTTTTTGAAGTAAATGCTTTATTTTGAAAGATGAGAGAAATGGAAAATTTGATTCTAGAGGAGATGAAGGGATATTTCTAGGATATTCCACTACAAGTAAAGCATATAAATATTTGAATAAGGCTACTAATAAGATAGTTGAAAGTACTAATTTTCATGTTGATGAGTTTGATGAAAAGTACACAAAAGAAAGTACAAAGGAACCAGAAGACTATGGTAGATTCACTTATATTGAACATCCAAAGTATTTACCGACACCGCAAGCTGTGACAATCGGTCAGTAGAGAAATAATGCAATACAATAGGCACCAAAAACTGATGAACATGAAGAAGCCGCCGAGCAAGAATTTGACCATGAACAAGATGAACAAGAAAGAAGAAACTGACTTCTAGCTAGCTTTGTCAGAAGGCACCATCTTGAAACACAAATCATTGGAGACAAACATGCTGGAATGTAGACTAGAAGAAAAACAAGACAAGGTACATGTCTAATTTGAGAATTTGAATCTAAAAATGTGAAAGTTGCATTAGAAAATGAAGAATGGGTTAATGCAATGAAGGAAGAAATAGAGCAAATAGAGAAAAACAAAACTTGGTCTTTAGTACCCGGACCAAAAGATAAGAATGTTATAGGTACTAAGTGGATATACAGGAATAAATTAATTGAAAATGGTGAAGTCACAAGGAATAAAGCAAGATTGGTATGTAAGGGATATGCACAGGAAGAAGGCATTGACTATGGTGAAACATTTGCACCTATTGCTAGATTAGAAGGAGTTAGAATGTTGCTTGCATATGCTTCACATAAGAACTTCAAAGTCTATCAAATGGATGTGAAGACAACATTTTTAAATGGTATACTTGAAGAAGAAGTCTACATTGAACAACCTGAAGGATTTTTTGATCTTGACAATAAAGACATGGTATGTAGATTACACAAAGTTTTATATGGTTTAAAGCAAGCACTGAGAGCATGGTATGAAAGGCTGCATACTTATTTGTTAAGTATAGGATTTGTTAGAACAAGTGAAAATAGCAATTTGTATGTTAAAGGTGATACTGATGACATAATTATCATTGTTGAAATATTTGTTGATGATATTATTTTTGGAGGATCTAATATTGTTTGCAAGGCATTTGCTGATGAAATGCAAAAGGAATTTGAAATGTCTATGTTCGGAGAGATTAAGTTCTTTCTTGGACTACAAGTGATTCAGCAGAGTGATGGAATTTTCATCACACAATCAAAATACATAAAGGAAGTACTGAAAAACATTTGGCATGGATGATGCTAAAATTGTGGGAATACCAATGGCTACTAGATGCAAATTGACAAAAGAGGATGAAACTACAGAGGTAAATCAGACACTTTACCGATCCATGATTGGTAAGCTAATGTACATAGTTCATAGTAGGCTAGATATAGCACATGTTGTGGGTATTGTTGCAAGATTTTCAGCTAATCCTAGAGAATCACACATGATAGTTACAAAAATAATCTTAAGATACTTGAAGAAAACAAAGGACTATGGATTATGGTATCCTAAGGAAGGGAAGTTTGAACTGAAAGTTTACACCGATGCTAATTGGGCTGGAAATGTGGATGATAGAAAGAACACCACCGGAGGAGCATTTTTCTTTGGTGAAAGACTTGTAACCTGGACAAGTAAAAAGTAGGCTTGTATTTCTCGGTCTATAGCTGAAGTAGAGTATGTTGCTACTGCTACTAACTATTCAAACATTGCATATATCAAACAAGTGTTGGAAGGAATGAATGAGGTAATCACTGACCTGATGATTATATATTGTGACAACACAAGTGTAATTAATATTTCAAAGAATCCTGTGATGCACTCAAAGACAAAACACATATCTATTAAGTATCATTACTTAAGAGAACAAGTGCAAGAAAAGCAAGTGAAGTTAGAATTTGTCACATCTAAAGAACAACTTGCTGATATATTTACAAAGCCTCTACCAAAGGACACATTTGAATATTTGAGGTCTAGACTGGGGATCCGTCCCTTGTCTATCGGTCACTAAGGTGGTCTGGTTGTTGCATCAACTTATTTTTATCAAAAGATCATTCATGTTGATGTAGCATAGTTCACACTTTGAATTTTGTTCAAGGTTGTGATTAAGTTTGAACCGATTGGAATATCAGTATTCAGGGATACAGACAAAGCAATGGACACCAAAAGAGATAGATGGCTACTATAAGAGCTGATTGTTTGTTTATTTGTCTGTTTGGCATTGTTGTCAAAGGGAGAGATAGACATTATGAAATATGACAAAGGAGAGATAGACAATATGAAAAGAGATATGAACTATCTAAGGGAGAGACAATTTGAATGAGACCAAAAAATTGAAGATCAGTTATAGAGAATAGAAGCAAGAAAAGGAGAACTGAAAAGATCACATCTATAGAATGGTAAAGCTGTACTATCTAATCTTGTTTAGTAATGTAGTGATTAAACATATTACAACATTTTGTTTACAAAGTTGTAGAATATATGTTTGGTATGTGTATGGTACATTTCATATTACTTGAGTTGCCATCAATGCCAAAGGGAGAGATTGTTGAACTACAACTGATTTGGAGCTTGATTGAAGTATTTGTGATTTAAGATCACTAAGGAGTTGTTGATTAGATATGTAATATGATGAAATTAGTATTATGTTGTCATTGATGTCAACTACTTTGACAACACTTATCTTGTTAAGTTACTATACTGAGACATCTGAGAAAGGAGAAAAAGATGAAGAGCAGAGAAATCTACATGAGGAAAGATTTACATTACAGATGAGGATAAGGAACACATTGAGTAACTTATTGATGAGTCTATGACTTGATGTTATTGACTTTATTATGTTGCATTCATCTATGATGAAGTATAGAGCTCAAAGACACAAAGAAGTGTTGTCGATAAATGAAGCATTTCTAGTATACACTGATGGAGTGGTGTATACCAACCACAGTATTAACCAAGAAGTGTTCACCGATGCATTTCTTTGTTAACTGAGCAAAACAAAATGAATCGAATGACTAGTTTAGCCGATAAGATTGATGAGTTGGCAAAAGTATAAAATTGAGGTAATAGATAAAGTTTGTTACGAAGATCGACGACTAAAAAAATTAAAGGAAGATCTAATGGAATAGATTGAAATGTGTTATCAACACGTCAGTTGAGAAAGTTTGAAGTGGCAAAATCTATGAATGTGATTAAGCGGAAAAATCTAATGGTGGAGAAGAAAATGATTTATTGGTCTATAAAAGAGACATTGATTTCAATTATAAAGATGCTAAAAAGAAGAAAAAGCTGCAGGTATTTCATGTGAAACAAGCTTTCATACATTCTGATCGTACTGGTTAGTAAGAACTGAGCTACAAAGAGCTATTATTGACGGTCAGTAAGTTGAATACAGTATTGAATCTGAAGTGAAATATTGGTCAAAAGAATTTTTATGGACTAAATATTGATCTGTAATCTGCAATTGAAGTTGTATTAGGGTAGGTCATTTATTGTTACATATTTAACCATTGTATACAGTCAAATCTCTTAATCGAGTGGACTTTGAAAGTCTTATGATGTATCATTCATAGAATGAACATTGTTATCCTGTCAACTACATAGTGAATGATTGTTGGATGATAACTTCTAGTGTAAAATCCTCTAACAAGGTCACACCTGACAGTGTGTTTGTAACCTTTAACAAGGTTGGGTCTTAACTGACCTCACTTCAGAAGAGTGAATAATTTTGGGTTGCCAGTCCCGGGTGGTTTTTTCCTTTATAGGGTTTCCACGTTAAATCTCTTGTGTTATGTGTTGATTATGATATTTTTTTGTTATCATTCTTTACATGTTACATGTTAGATTTGATCGGTAAAACTATTTTAGTATTTGACTGGTAATCGGTAAAAAGGCATAAATAGTAAATTATGTATTGTTACCGATGAGCAGAAAGTGTTTGAAATTGTTTTGAATTATACATTTTGTTTTGGGACACTGGATAACTGATTCATCCCCCTCTTAGTTATTCTAACAATGTATTGTTTTTCTCTATTTGCTCTATTTCTTCCTTCATTGCATTAACCCATTCTTCATTTTCTAATGCAACTTTCACATTTTTAGGTTCAAATTCACAAATTAGACATGTACCTTGTCTTATTTTTCTTCTAGTCTGCATTCCAGCATGTCTGTTAATTTTTAGGAAAAGATTGTCAAAAAGCTTAACAAATGGAATAATAGATTTCTTTCCTTTGCAGGTGTCAAAAAATCCTCTCTGCATACAACATTTATTACTCTTTTTCTTGAATGTTTAGTAACTATCAAATCTTTGAAATTCAAAAGGCTATCCGTCGATTCCTGTGGTTGGAAGGCAAAGGTAATAAAAAAGCCCATGCGGTTAAATGGAGTTGGTGCCACTTAGAGAAAAGACTTGGTGGTCTTGGCCTGAAGGATCCTAGACTTCAAGGAATGTCCCTTGCCTCCAAGTGGATTTTCCAAGCTCTTGAAGGAAATGAGCCCTGGAAGGTGCTTATCAGAAATAATATTCAAAATGGTACCCCTAAAGCTGCCAAGTCTTGAAAAGCCCTCCCCTTTTTTGACCTGATTGCTGGTAGGTTTCTTGTGACTGTTTAGGGCACTTGGGTCTTCAGATCCATTTGGAAGGCTTGGGAGAATGTGCATGGTTTCATTGATAATTTTAGTTTTTACTACAATCATACCTTACATGGAGAACGTTCTATTTGGTGGAATCTTTTCCACCAAGGTAAGCCCCTTGCCCTTACCAAGGGGTGTTCTGCCAGAATCTGGGCTAATAAAGGCATCAAATGCATCATGGATATTATGGAACATAACAATCTTATCAGCTAGGAAAGCCTTGACAGGGATTATGATCTCCCTATTTCTCACAAAAGAACTTACAATCTGATCAAAATGGCCTGTGCTACCCTTAAACTTCCTAGGAACACCGATGTTGACTCTCATCGCTACCTCACCTTTAGATGGAAAGATGGCTCCCTCATTACCAGCATTAAAGCTAAAGATATTTACAAATTCCTCAATCATGATACCTTTGTCACTGATCATATTAACACTATATGGTATAGTACCACCAGCTTTATTGATTGGCAGAAAGTCTTTGATAAACTATGGAAGTCCCCCATCCCGCCTAAGATTAAATGCTTCAAGTGGCAGCTTCTGGTGGATAGATTACCTTTTAGGAATCACCAAGCCGCCCTTGATACCTATCCTATTTGTAGAATGCCTGAGACTATGAGGCACATTTTTTTTATTGTAGCTTTGCTAGAGAGATTTGGCTTATGTTTGGTGTTTCTATTACTAAACATGTTTACACTCTTGATATCATTATTGGATTTATTGATGGGCTCCGCAAAGATGCTAACCTATTTTGGAAAATTCTCTCATCTTTCATCCTTTGGTATATTTGGAAATTGAGAAATGAATCTAAATTTTAAGGCATTGATAGGACTCTTACTGGGTTTTTTATAAAACTCACCCATTTCAAAATTGCTTCTCAGGTTTGCTGCATGATGAATCTAGAGCGGAGGAAGCTGTTGAGATTTCTCTGAGATGGTCATGCTTCTATGTTCATCTATGAGATGAAGGATGGCTTTGAGTGGGCTAGCATTGTGGACAACCAGATGGATTTTGATGCTGCACTTGGGAAGCTGATACAAGACATTAGAGACAACAATGGTCCCAGTTTTGATAAGCTAGATATGTACTCCTAGATTTTGGAATAGAAAAAGGTGGTTTGGATGGAGGGCTTGCTTGGCTGGACCACATGGATAGAAAATCTTGATGATGTACTTCATTAGAGTTCTCTTTTCCTTTTTGAATGATCCTCCATACCATTACATTCTGTAATTATGTATTAAATGCTTAGCTATTCTCTTCCTGATACTCTCTGATTGGTGGGTTGAGGCCTAGCCTCCCTTCTTTTTGGTGCTATATTTTTCTGAACTCTCGATCTTTAATATAAAAATGTGTTTGGAGCCACATTTAAATTAAAAATTAAGAATTATAACAAATTAATAATTGCTAAAACTTAATTATATCTTTGATATTCTTAAATTTATTATGGATTTTTTATATACATTATTTTTAAATATCATTTAAAATTATTATATTTATATAAATATCATTTTTAATATTTACATTAATTTAAATATATTTAATCTATATACTTTAGAATCATATTATACTAATATCATATATAAATTAAC
The DNA here is from genome assembly GCA_027943335.1 of Chamaecyparis obtusa. Lineage (NCBI taxonomy): Eukaryota > Viridiplantae > Streptophyta > Pinopsida > Cupressales > Cupressaceae > Chamaecyparis > Chamaecyparis obtusa. The sequence goes on along the minus strand of BSBK01011055.1, from coordinate 109,962 downwards.
ATAATTATACATTAAAATTATACATTGATATCATTTAAAATTCCAAGTCCATTCTCAAATACTTTAACAAAATATAAATTATAATTAAAATGTAAATATTAAAAATGGAATATTATATAAAATAAAAATATAATACTTAATATAAATAAATACCATGAATATCATATATAAGTTAACATAATTATAATTCTTACATAAACAAAATATAGAACTTAATAAAAATAAATTTAATAATTAATAGTATATTAATGAAATAAGGGGAAAGACTTAGTTTTTTTTTCAAAGTTAGTAAAAACAAGTGGCAACTCAACAAAATCATGGGCATGGGGCAAAAATGTACTTAACTGAAAAAATGGCAGCGTACAAACTGGCTTCCGTAGTAAAAAGAAATGATTTGATTAACATTTTACTCCACTTGGATGAAGGAACAATTTGGACTGCTGATGGTACAAGAGAAATTTATTTTATTTGACTGAAAAGGCATGGCATGTATGGTCATTGGCACTAGTCTGGTGCAATTTTTTGGCTAGTTATTAGCCAGTTCCCTTACAAAGCTTTGATAATTAAGGACTTTGAAGTTTGCGCACAATTTGGATCAAGTACTTTGGAGTTTGTGGTTGCGGCTGGAGGGATTGGTTTATCATTTGACATGGGAGAATACATATATATTAGAATTTAGAATAAATTTATAAAAGTATTTAAAATTTAATATGAATGCAATTATAATCAATTAAATATTTAGTCAATAAGCTATGATACATGGGTTTACATTCAAAGTTGTTTCATATTGGAATCTATCTTTCAACCTAGCTTTCATATGATCTTAAGGGTAAGTGCACAAAGATGGGGGACCAAAAAGATGCCACTTTTCTTTTTGGCCCCCCATCACGCATAGTGTGCATGCACTAAAGGGCGTGCACCCTATGGCTTGGGTTGCTCGAGCCTTAGGCTTGGGTAATCAAAGCCAAAGTGCATGCATGCAATAGGGCGCATGCACTTTGGAAAACACTAAGTTTTCCAAAGCACATGCACCCTATTACATGCACACTCTTTGAAAAAACTAAGATAAATATGCTATGCGCATAGTCTTAAATAGGGCCCTATACAAAACAAAAAACATGTTATGCGCATAGTCTTAAATAGGGCATACCCCCTATAGCACACATGCATTATAGGGTGTATTCCCTATGTAAAACAAGAATAAGGGAGAGAGAGAGAGAGAGAGAGAGAGAGAGAGAGAGAGAGAAGGAGAGTTAGAGAAGGGGAAAGGGAGAAAGTAGGAGAGAGAGAAGGAGAAGGAGAGAGAGAGAGAGAGAGAGAGAGAGAGAGAGAGAGAGAGAGAGAGAAGGGGAAAGGGAGAAAGTAGGAGAGAGAGAGAGAGTTAGAGAAGGTGAAAGGGAGAGAGAGAGAGAGAGAGAGAGAGAGAGAGAGAGAGAGAGAGAGAGAGAGGGAAAGGGAGAGATTAGGAGAGACAGAGAGAGGGAGTGATGTAACACATAATCCTCTGTTAACAATAATATTAAATTAGCAGATAAAGACATAGATTTGAAACCTTCAATATTGTTCATTCATCACTGACTGCCTCTACAATTCACTGCAAACTCTTAAGTAACCAAAAAACTAGAAAAAAATAAGAAATCCAAAAATTACCCTTTTTGGCAGTTTTTTTCCTACAGGTGTTTTTTTGCCATTTTTGGTAATTTTTGAAACAAAACCTAAAAAGCTGAGATTTTCCATAAACATGCCCTTGACTAAGTTAGAATTAATTTCCAACTAATATCCAAGATTTGATCACATAAACTCAAATTTATTACAAAATAGAACTTTCTAAAAACTAGAGAAAAAACACTAAAAGCTGATTTCAGAGCCTGAGATGAAACTTTCAGCTCCTGAAAGTGCTAAAATAGACCCCAATCACTCTGAGATCCATTGGTAAAACAAATGCCACCACCTATGGCACGCACCCAAAACTTTTTAGCAAAAACCCAGACTTGAGTGAAAAGTTATGGCCTCCGAAAGTTTTTGTATGAGATGATGACCTACGGAGGGCCCTGCATTAGGGAGAGAGAGAGAGAGTAGGAGAGAAGGGGAAGGATAGATAGAGAAGGGAATATATATATATATATATATATATATATATATATATATATATATATATATATATATATACAAAAAAAAAAAAGAAAAAGTGCACTTCTCTAAGTCATTACATCCAAGAGAATCCATGAAAGGGAAATGTTAGAAATCGACCTAGAGCTCTCTATGCATGGAGTTGCAAGATTATCTAAGATTTTCTCTTAGCTAGAGCTATTAAGCTAATGACCTTGCTAGTCAACCACACAATGAGAGATTCAAAATGAAGACAAGGGAAAGAATGCCAATATCCCCAAGAGTCACTATGAAAATCCAAATGCAAACTAGGTTAAGATGAATGTGAAAACTATTCTATAAAAGGAAATGCAAGCTATGCTATAGAAATGAAAGATTGAAGCTAAGCTATGAAAGGAAAATGCAAGTATTACAATCTTTCCTATTAAGCTATGTGAGTTATTCTAAAGCTTGAAAGGAAATCTAAACTATGAAAGCATAAACATGAAGCTACTATGCATGAATGAAACTAAGAATGTAATGTAGATGCAAAATCCAAGAGTGCTCCAAATCTTCAAAAGCTCCAAGATGACCTAAAAAACTTGCAGCATAACATTAGCATAAAAATGAGAAATGCAAAATGAGAAGAGAGCTCTTCTTTTATAGGAAATGAGAAGAAATGGACCATGGAGATTAAGAGGCAAAAGATTTAATCAAGGGTGGAGCTTGAAAGGGGGATCAATCCATGTGCACAAATATCCTCCAATGAGAAAATAAGAGTTGACTTTTGTGTCCATGTGAGACAAAAAGTGCTTTTCTTCTTTTTATAAAATAAGAATAATGCTTTATTTGTGCAACTTAGGATAAGATGAAAAGTGGGGGTTTTTTATTTAATAAAAGGGGAGGAATTTTTTTTTAAATAAATAAAGACTTTAGGATAAAATGATTAGCTCAAGGAATAATAAAAAATGATAAAATAGGATTTGATCAAGGAAATTGATATAATTGATAAAATGTTGATTTTTGAAAATATTGATTCACGGATTTGATAAATTGTTGAATGGGGGCCCAAAGTCTAGGTGACCATTTTAGGGTGCAACTCTTTGACTAATGTGTGATCATTATGGGAACACATGTGGTCAAAGAAGAATTGAAATGTGAGATCAATTTGGGATCACAAAATAATCTAGACGTGTGATCATTCTGGGAACACGCCAGGACAAAAATAAATCGGCTGAAAGACAAGACCAACACTGTTGCTGTTAAGTGATGGTCAAGTTTGAAAATAAGAGATAAGAATCAAAAGACAAGATCAACACCATTGTTGTTAAGTGATAATCAAGTCTCAAAATGAGAATTTTAGGCTGAGCTAAATGATAAAGCTAAATCAAAGATTTGAAGCTGATAGGTACTGCCCCCTCAGAATCAAAATCAAAATTAGGTAGAGGAGAAGCAGCAAATTGATAAACTTGATCATGTCACTAGAAATCATGATCAAAGGATGGGGGATGATAGGATAACCATCAAGCAATGAAGAGATGCCCCAGTTTGACTGAAAAGATATAGGATAAAGATGCAGTCAAACCATAGAGAAATGAAGCGAGTGAAAATGAATGGAAGACTAAAATTTTGAAAGAGATGGGGATGAAGAAATGAAGATGCCCTAGCAAAGATCAAAGGATCAGGCCTCAAATGGTCAACCAACTATGCAGAAGAGGGTGAAAATTTTGAAATGTGATTTAAACTATCAAGATTAACTTGGATTTTGATTTCGAGTCTGAAAATGGATCCAGGATGTCAAAATTAGCTAGGGGTGCAATTTTTGCGTAATTTTGAGATGTTTTGAAATTTGGTCAAAAAGTCAAAATGCTATATAAGGGGTGAAAAGGTATGATGATAAGATTAACCCCTTGTGATGAAAAAGACAAGGAACAAAAGACATGATCAAGAAAAGGAAATGTGAGCGCAGTTGACCAACAGGTCCTCGAAAGATGAAACAGAGAGTTCTCTCCATATGCAAGATGAAAAACTAAACTAACATGAACCTAAGAAATGCAAGCTACTATGAAAGTGGTTGACTTGCAAGGTCACAATGCCAATAGACATCTAATAATCATGATCAAGCTTTACTGGTAGCATCATAAGATCATGCAATGCACACTAGTATGACTATGTGAATCTAAATATGATCTATATCAAATAGATATGTGGGAATCCCACCTAGGCACCAAATACATATAGGTCAAGATGACTAGTGCAGTGAGATTACCTAATTTTAATATGACAAGATTATACTCACATCGAGACACAAGAAAAGTCAAGATGGCTAGAAGTATGCACTTTTGCAAACAGTCAAGGATAATATCTTGTAGGTCCTCAGTGTCAAGTAGGTCAAGCATAAATGCTAATGAAAATAAGGACTAACGAAATATACCCACAAGTAGAGAAAGCAATAAAACATGTCCTCATGCCCCCAGTCTTCTAGCTCGGCATCATCAAAAACTATTAGGGAGAGAACACTCATTAAAGAAATCATCATAGATAGCACACAAAGAAATAAGATCAAACAAGTCTCAGCGAGTTGAGTGTTTAAGAGTGTGTGTAGGTCACAAAATCAACTTTGAGTATCACATATGTGAGTGAGAAATACCATATCATGCTGGACCACGGGTAAGATATCTAATAAGTGTTAAGAAACACTTGATGCTAGGGTAGTGTTGAAAAACACTATTGGGGTGGTGTTGAAAAACACCATTTGCAAGATGTCCTAAAGACCAATGCATCCTAGAGACCAAAGCTAAGACAGTTATGCCCCCTAGACAAAGACAAAGACCAATTCCAAACCAAGGCAATAAGGTGAAGGCATGATGGAGAAAGGATAAGTGTCGAGGATGCGTGCTAAGAAACAAGGGTGCACAGGCCTCAAGTAGTGCCTGTTTCCAAGTTTTCACCACTTGGAGTTTTTTTTATTTTTTCAAGTTTTTTGTATTTTTTCTACCAAGGTGCCTGTTTCCAAGTTTTCACCACTTGGAGATTTTTTTACTTTTTCAATTTTTTTGTATTTTTGCTACTAAGGTGCCTATTTCCAGGTTTTCACCAAGGCACTTTTTCTATTTTTTTGAATTTTTTTGAATTTTTTGATTTTTTTTGTATTTTTTTATATTTTTTTCATGACTTTATATGCTTTTTAGGATTTTTTCAGCATCATATATGAATTTTTTTGGATTTTTTTAGGATCAATAAGTATGTACAAAAGGATGCCCCCAGATAGAATAGGCATCATGGATAGAACTTCTTAAGCTGCAAAACATTGATAGGATCAGGGAGTTGTTCCCCCTCTGAATTAGATAGTAAATAGGCACCTGTACCAAAAGTTGCAATAATGATGTATGTTCCAAGCCAATTAGGTTCAAATTTCCCTTTTTGTTCTCTATGTTGTTGGTTCTTAGGGTTTTCTCGAAGAACAAGATCCCCCACTTGAAATTCCCTAGGGTGAACCTTCTTGTTGAATGCTTTAGACATACACTTTTGGTAAACTCTCATGTGATCAAAAGATGTTTTTCATTTTTCATCTAGAAGCTCTAATTCTTGTAGCATCATGGCATGGTAATCTTCATCTATCACTAGACCTTTGAGAGACTCTAAGTGAAGGGATCTCTACCTCTAAAGGTAACACTGCTTCAGCACCATAAGTAAGTGCAAAAGGAGTAGCCCTTGTTGGAGTACGAATACTCATTCTATAGGCCCACAAGGCCGAATTGATCTGTAAATGCCAGTCTCTACCATTGTTGTGAACTGTTCTATGGAGAATCCTGAGAATGGTTTTATTTGAAGCCTCTGCTTGTCCATTTCCTTGTGGAAAGTAAATGGAGGACCAATGCTACTTTATCTTAAATTTCTTGCAGAGGTGTGTAAGGTCCTTGTTTTTAAACTGACCTCCATTGTCAGTGATTATTTCAGAAGGTATCCCAAACTAACAAATGATGTGATTCAAGTATTACAAAGAAATTGGCTTCCCTAAAGCAACAAAAAGTGGAACAACTTCTACCCATTTGGAAAAGTAGTCAGTAGCAGTAATAATGAATTTATGTTCACCTGATGAGTTGGGGTGAATCTACCCAACAAGGTCAAAGGCCTAGCGCTGAAATGGCCAATGAGAAATAGAAGGAATAATCTCCCTACCTAGAGCATGAATCAGGTTTCCATGCTTCTGACATTTTTTGCATGATTTGGCAAAAGCTATAGCATCCATCTGCATTGTGGGCCAATAGTACCCAGCCCTAAGAAACCTTCAGGCCATGGCAAGACATTAGAATGTCCTCCACAAATGCCCTCGTGGATGTCAACTAATGCTTGGTTGGACTCATCCTTTTCTAAACACCTAAGAAGTGTCCCTTATAAACCCCTTCTATATAGATCACCAGAGATAAGGGTGTGGTAAGAGGCATTTCAGATAAGGTTTCTTCTTTCAGAATGGTTGAAGGTTTTGGTAATAATGCCATCACAAAGATAGGAGTAGATGTCATCATAATGGGATGACTCATGGCTAACCAAGGTACAAATGACATAGCTTTCTGAGGAGTCAAAATGTTGGTGTAATTAAGTATTTACTAATTACACTTTACTTAAGTTTACTTAGGATAATGCATTTTCATATTAGTTGTCTTTGAGACACTTAGGAATTTGCATTTCTTTTTAGCACATGGTTAGGAGAATTTCCACTTTAGGTGTGATAGTTGTCATCACATACCTCTTTGTGTGTGAGATCCACCTTTAGTGCTCTTATCACATTATCATCCTCTCATTGTTGCACATGTTGCACATACTTTCATGTACAATGGAGGATGATCCACCTTTGGTGGACATGTGATTCCACCTTATGTGGGTGATATCTTATCATCTCCTTATCATGTAGTATTATTGCATTGCCTATATATTTAGGCACTCCTACATTGTATGTAATTCAATCATTCAATCTATTTCATTATTTGATCATTTGATCATATCATATTTGTCTCTCTTATGCTATCTCTTGAGCTTCTACATCTTGGTTTCTATTCTTTGCCTTAGGCAAATTCTTACATGGTATCAGAGCCAAAGGAGTCTTCATTGGATAGAAATTGGAGAGAAATTCATTGCTTCAACTTTTGGAGGGCCATGAACCAAATCCGGGATCAGCATTTTGTGGGAGAATTTTGAGCAAGATCGGACCTCACCATTGCATCTAGGTGGCTGTTTCCATAAATTTTGACTATAAATTTGCCTATATTAGGTAAAAGTCAAATCTGAGGTAAAATTTTTTTGCAAATCGGACTTCTAAGGTCCGATCTATAAAATTGGGTAATTATTTTACCTATTTTTATGTCAGATCTAAATTTATTTCTATTTCCGTCATTTATTTTAGATCTGCAATTATATTAATTTTCAGATCTAGGAATTTTTTTCTGGGGAAATATATATTTTTGCAAAAATTTGGCTATTTTGGGATTTATTTTTTTGCAAAATATGGCCTATAAGGCCTAACAGACAGTACAAGTCAACCGTACAGTGGGACATCACAAGCCAAGCATAGTATAGTACTAAAAACTAGCCACAAGCCCCATCTCACAGTCAAAGCAGGGTGGAAGCAAAGCTCACTTTCCATTTTGTATATGATGCGAACCCTTACTTAGATAAAGGGCCATAAAGCCCTTGCCACATTGAATGTGGGATTAAAATCCTGATAGCAGTACAACCTTTCCCAGTGGGAGCTCTACCTAAACTGCTGCTCATAGGAGCTTCACTTGGCACCCTCCCATGCTCCTCTCCACCTCCGCAAGTGCCTCCATGCCAGTAACCCTTGCGCCACTCCACCGAGCACCCACCACTACCAGAATCCTCCACTCCTCTGCGAGCACCAGCGCTCAGACCTCTGCTAACGGGCAACGACAGTGCCGCCTATCCCCACCGCCTGTGCCACCATAGTGCACCACTCGAGCTTGATAGCCATGCCAAAACTAAAGCTTCCACCACCACTCCGCTCGGCTACCAACCTATTCTGCGGGTCAAACCTCCGAAGCTCCACTCGGCTGCAAACCAATGCGGGCACATAACCTCTACTCACGCAGATCCACCTTAGCATCCACAACACCGTGAAACCCTCAGTCAGGAACCACTATGAAACCCATAGTCAAGATCTGATGCCTAGTCAATGTGGTAGCCTCACAGCCACCCCTCGGAGTACACACAATCATCAGCGCCAGGTGGACACCCAATAAGACTGCGCCACATGGCGGTCGGAACAAACCGGTATTTTTTTAAAAAAAAAATTCAAACTTTCATCTTTTTTCATATGTTAAATTTGACACCCATCTGGACATCATTTGGGTGATTTTTTACTTTGTGGTGATGGTCTCCAAGACGTCAAATTTATGCTATTGATTGCATCATCATTTAAACTGGTCAAATTTGACGGCCATTTGAACGTTAAAAATGGGCATTTTACACTATCATGACAGTCATTTGACCATCAAATTTAGGACACTTAATCATGTGACGTTAGCAGGTTTCACAATTTTCTAGCCCTCACCATTTTCATTTTTGGTTTGGCAGTCCGACTTTGGGAGGCCATAACTTGGTCATCCGGACTCCAAATTAGGTGTAATTTTTTTTTATTTTGGCTAAAATTTCTTGAATTTTTCAGTGGTGGTGTTATTTTTTATTTTAGATCATGAATTTTGCAGAAATTACAATTTTTGGTGACTATACTTGTCTAATCCCTATTTTTGCAACTTCAGAGGCTTCGTACGGGCTCATATGGACACATTTTCATGTGAATTTTTTTTTGAAAGTGCATATTTTTTTTTCTACTTTCCAAATTTGGTATCAATATGGAGAAATTTTGTGTAGACATAGTACTTTTAGGATATGGTCTATTTTGGCCTATTGTGGCACTTGTAATTGATTAGATCCTTAAGCGATCTGTTGTCCTATCTTCTTGAGTCTACTATAGCTTCACATTTGTAGTTGTAAACATCAAAATCAGAAGTCCACTTTGATCAATTTTTTCAAGTGGCAATTGTACACGCACTAGCTATAAAGTGCCAAAATCATCATTTTGGGGGGTGTTCTTTGATTGAGTGAATTGGGGGGGGGGGGTGTCTTGTGTGTTGGTGTCTCTCTCTTTATTGTTCTCTTTTCATTTTGCATCATGGGTTCTATTACAAAATTAACTCCACATAACTATGCTACATGGAAAGATAATGTATGGAGCAAGTTAATGGTTCAAGGTTTAAATCCTTATGTGGATGGTACAATTAGAAAACCCACTGATGATGATACTACTGCAATAACTAAATGGTCATCCAAAAATTATAAAGCTTTAGGAGTCTTGAGAGAGAATATTTCTGCAACTGTCATGTATCACATCAAAACCATAAACAATGCTAAAGATGCTTGGGATAAACTTGTAGAGTTGTTTGGTCAAGTGGATGAGGAAATGGGATTCACAATTGAGACTGATCTCCTCAAACTAGAGCCTAGGAACATTGACACAATCCATGATTATCTCAACAAAGTCAATGACTATAGAGCACAACTTGATGATTGTGGTAATCCCATAAAGGATGCGAAGTTGGTTAGTCACTTGTTGAAACATCTTCCTCTTGAATATGGAGCTTTTGTTTCAAGTTATAATACTCACAAGTTGACCATGGGTAGTGCCTTCATCAAGCCTTCATTTGAGTCATTTTTAGAAATGTTGGTCTTAGAACAAGAAAAGTTGATAAGTATGGGGATTCTCAAGTCTTCAACTTCCAAGGCATTGGTGGCTAATCATGAGAGTCAAGGCAATCAAAGTCAAAAGAAGAAGAAGAATTGGAAGTCTAAGTCTCAACAAGAAGGCACAACATCAACTTCCACACAACATGAAACTTCTACATCACCTTCAAAGGGTGAATCTTCAAAGAAGGAGAAGCAATTTTGTGCATATTGAAAAAGGATGGACATGAAGAACACTTTTGTTATAAGAAGGACATTGATGAATTGAAGAATCTTCTTGCCAAGAACAACATCAAATTTCCTTCTAGGATGTGTACCTCAACCTCTTCTTCCCCAAATTCAGAAAAAGATAAAGGAAAGGGTCATGCATTTGTCACTCAAAAAGGACAAGCTTTGTATGCTTCTTCAAGTCATGATTCAAGTAGATGGCTTCTAGATTCAGGGGCTTCTCATCATATGGCTTCTTCACAGTCCATGTTTCCATCATTTGAGCCTTGTAAAGGTCCACCTATTTTGATGGGCAATCACACTTACATCAATGTGATTGGGAAAGGAAGTATTGATGTTAGGGAGGGACACTTCAATGATGTGTTGTGTGTTCCACACTTGACCAATAACCTTCTTTCTATCTATCAAATCACAAATGGTGCTACAAAGAAGACTGTGGAATTTACACCTGATTCAGTTTTCATCAAGGAGTTGGAGAGTGGAGCAGTTATTGCTACTGGGATAGTGGATCACTCTTCTTAGTTGTACTCCTTTGTAGATTTTGTTCCTCTTAATGACAGTGATTCTTCAGATAGTGAGTCTTCAACATATGATGATTATAGTGATGATTCAGATTTTGAGGAGAGTTTTGGCTACTTGAACTTGGGTATTCTCACTCATGATCAAGCTCTTGAGCCTTCCATTTCATCTCCTCCTATTGAGACTACTTCTACTCTTTCTCCTAATGATGCTTGCATTCACACAGCCATGGGTTCAAGTGCTTTAGTGCAGTAGGATATTCATTGTCTTCCAGACTTGGTTCCATGGGATGACTACTTGACAGACATTGCAGGTTTGTTTGTGGAGTCCTATACTTCAGATTTGGGAAACTTCATTGATGATATTCATCTTCTCTTTGGTGAGGATGATCCTTCTTTATTTGTTGTGAGGGAACATGCTAACCCTCATATTCATTCTCTACTTGATCATTCTTTCAAGGGTGACATGATTGTGGATACTTTGATACAGCAGTTGGAGGAGGTCACTTGCTCTTCAGAGGAGATACTTGGGTCTTTGGTACATGTTCTACATTCATCCTTAGTTGTTCCTAATTTGTCTTTTTTAGCAGAGTGGCTTAGTACAAATGATTTGAAGGAGGCACCTTTCAGCTTTGGCATGGGGACACTTGAGTAGGTTTCAGAGACTCCATCTTTTTTGAGGTTTCTTCCTAAAGCTTGGGGAGGAGGCTTTATATATACACCTTTGGTCTTGTTTCTTCCTAAGGGGAGGAATGTTGTTCTACACTCATGGAGTAGTTTCTACATCGAGCCTGGAGCATCTACCATTGGTGTTCATTCTACATTGAGGGGGGGCTACTTGGTCTCTCTTCCACTACTTCTCTCTTATAGGGGGTATATTTTCCTCACATGAGGTCTTCTCTCTCATATTCTATTATTGTTTTATTCTCCCTTTTTGGGGGAGGGTTTTTCCCATGAGGTTTTCCCTCTTTCTCCACTTTATGAGAGATTGCATTGTTCTTGCATATTGTACATGGGAACCTAACATGGCCTAGTAGCTGAGACCCATCTTGAATTGTGAGCTTAAGTGCATTCCCATAAGTTGCACTTAAGGGGGGGTGTTGGTGTAATTAAGTATTTACTAATTACACTTTACTTAAGTTTACTTAGGATAATGCATTTGCATATTAGTTGTCTTTGAGACACTTAGGAGTTTGCATTTCTTTTTAGCACATGGTTAGGAGAATTTCCACTTTAGGTGTGATAGTTGTCATCACATACCTCTTTGTGTGTGAGATCCACCTTTAGTGCTCTTATCACATTATCATCCTCTCATTGTTGCACATGTTGCACATACTTTCATGTACAATGGAGGATGATCCACCTTTGGTGGACATGTGATTCCACCTTATGTGGGTGATATCTTATCATCTCCTTATCATGTAGTATTATTGCATTGCCTATATATTTAGGCACTCCTACATTGTATGTAATTCAATCATTCAATCTATTTTATTATTTGATCATTTGATCATATCATATTTGTCTCTCTTGTGCTATCTCTTGAGCTTCTAGATCTTGGTTTCTATTCTTTGCCTTAGGCAAATTCTTACACAAAAATAGGGAAACGTAGCTCTTCTACTAGGAATTCATATCTGGACTCATGCTGATATAGCTGAAAAAGAGAGGCCAATGTAGCCATAGCATCAACTGCTTTGTTCCATGCTCTAGGGATTTGTTGAAATGTAACAAATGTGAAATATCATCGCAATGAATCAACCATCTTCTTATAGGGTATTAGTTTTTTATCCTTTGTTTGGTATTCTTCATTAACCTAGTTGATGATCAATTGCGAATCCCCATAAATGTGTAGCTCTATAATTCCCCATTCTATAGCCATTTTCAATCCATTTGTCAAGGCCTCATATTCAGCAATGTTGTTCATGCATGGGAACAATAATCTATAGGACTTAGCAATAGTATATGTTAGAATAACTAAGAGGGGGGTGAATCAGTTATCCAATGTCCCAATTCAAAATGTATAATTCAAAACAACTTCAACAATTTATGCTCGTCGGTAGACAATAAATACTTTATTGTCTGTGCTTTTTACTGATTACCTGTCAAATACTAAAATAGTTTTACCGATCAAATATAAGATGTAACATGTAAAGAATGATAACAAACAAATATCACAATCAACACATAACATAAGAGATTTAATGTGGAAACCCTGTAAAGGAAAAAACCACCTAGGACTGGAACCCAAAATTGTTCACTCTTCTGAAGTGAGGTTGGTTAAAACCCAACCCTGTTAAAGGTTACAAACACACTATCAGGTGTGACCTTGTTAGAGGATTTTACACTAGAAGTTATCGTCCAACAATAATTCACTATGTAGCTGACAGGATAACAATGTTCATTCTATGAATGATACATCATAAGACTTTCAGAGTCCACTTGATTAAGAGATTTGATTGTATACAATGGTTAAATATGTAACAGTAAATGACCTGCCCTAATACAGCTTCAATTGCAGATTACAGATCAATATTTAGTCCATACAAATTCTTCTGACCAATATTTCACTTCAGATTCAATACTGTATTCAACTTACTGACTGTTGCTAATAGCTCTCTGTAGCTCGGTAACTGTTCTGCAGCTCGGTTCTTACTAACTAGTATGATTAGAATGCATGAAAGCTTGTTTCATGCGAAATACCTACAACTTCTTCTTTCGGCATCTTTACAATTGAAATCAATGTCTCTTATATAGACGAGTAAATCATTTTCTTCTCCACCATTAGATTTTTCCACTTAATCACATTCATAGATTTTGTCACTTCAAAATTTCTTGGCTACGTGTTAATAACACGTTTCAATCTGTTCCGTTAGATCTTCCTTTAATTTTGTTAGCCGTTGATCTTTGTAACAAAATTTATCTATTACCTCAATTTTATACTTTTTCTAGCTCATCAATCTTATCAGCTAAACTAATCATTCGGTTCATTCTATTTTGCTCGGTTAACAAAGAAATGCATCGGTGAACACTTCTCAGTTAATACTGTGGTCAGTATACACTACACACTGTTGGTGTATACTAGAAATGCTTCATTTACCGACAACACTTCTTTGTGTCTTTGAGCTCTATACTTCATCATCGATGAATGCAACATAATAAAGTCAATAACATCAAGTCATAGACTCATCAATAAGTTACTCAATGTGTTCCTTATCCTCATCTGTCACGTACATCTTTCTTCATGTAGATTTCTCTATTCTTCATCTCTTTCACCTTTCTCCAGATGTCTCAGTATAGTAACTTAACAAGATAAGTGTTGTCAAACTAGTTGACATCAATGACAACATAATACTAATTTCATCATATTACATATCTAATCAGCAACTCCTTAGTGATCTTAAATCATAGATACTTCAATCAAATTCCAAATTAGTTGTAGTTCAACAATCTCTCCCTTTGGCATTGATAGCAACTCAAGTAATATGAAATGTACCATACACATACTAAACATATATTCTACAACTTTGTAAACAAAATGTTGTAATATGTTTAATCACTACATTACTAAACAACATTAGATAGTATAGCTTTACCATTCTGTAGATGTAACCTTTTCAGTTCTCCTTTTCTTGCTTCTCTTCTGTATAATTGATCTTCAATTTGCTGTCTCATTCAGATTGTCTCTCCCTTAGATAGTTCTCATTGGTTCTTGTTCCTTTTCATATCCTTTTCATATTGTCTATCTCTCCTTTCATATTGTCTATCTCTCCCTTTGACAACAATGCCAAAGAAACAAATAAACAAACAATCAACTCTTGTAGTAGCCAAGTAACTCTTTGGTGTCCATTTCTTCCTCTGTATCCCTAAATACTGATATCCCAATCAATTCAAGTTCTACAAACTTAATCACAACCTTGAACAAAATTCAATGTGTGAACTATGCTACATCAACATGAATGATCTCCTACTAAAAATAAGTTGATGCAACAACCAGATCACCTTAGTGACCAATAGACAAGGGACGGATCCCCAGTCTAGACCTCAAATATTCAAATGTGTCCTTCTGTAGAGGCTTTGTGAAAATATTAGCAAGTTGCTCTTTAGATGTGACAAATTCTAACTTCACTTATTTTTCTTGCACTTGTTCTCTTAAGTAATGATACTTAATAGATATATGCTTTATCTTAGAGTGCATCACAAGATTCTTTGAAATATTAATTGCACTTCTGTTGTCACAATATATAATCATCGGGTAAATGATTACCTTATTCATTCCTTCCAACACTTGTTTGATATATGAAATGTTTGAATAGTTAGTAGTAGCAACAACATACTCTGCTTCAGCTGTAGACTGAGAAATACAAGCCTGCTTTTTACTTGTCTAGGTTACAAGTCTCTCACCAAAGAAAAATGCTCCTCCGATGGTGCTTTTTCTATCATCCACATTTCCAGCCCAATCAGCATCGGTGTAAACTTTTAGTTCAAACTTCCCTTCCTTAGGATACCATAATCCTCTATTTTCTTCAAGTATCTCAAGATTCTTTTTGTAGCTATCATGTGTGATTCTCTAGGATTAGGTGAAAATCTTGCAACAATACCCACAGCATGTGCTATATCTGGCCTACTGTGAACTACGTACATTAACTTACCAATCATGGATTGGTAAAGTGTCTGGTTTACCTCTGTAGTTTCATCCTCCTTTATTAATTTGCATGCAGTAGCCATTGGTGTTCCCACAATTTTAGCATCATCCATGCCAAATGTTTTCAGTACTTCCTTTATGTATTTAGATTGTGTGATGAAAATTCCATCACTCTGCTAAATCACTTGTAGTCCAAGAAAGAACTTAATCTCTCTGAACATAGACATTTCAAATTCCTTTTGCATTTCATTAGCAAATGCCTTGCAAACAAGATCAAATCCTCCAAAAATAATATCATCAACAAATATTTCAGCAATGATAATTGTGTCATCAGTATCACCTTTCACATACAGATTATTGTTTTTACTTGTTCTAACAAATCCTATACTTAACAAATAAGTATGCAGCCTTTCATACCAAGCTCTCGGTGCTTGCTTTAAACCATATAAAGGTTTATATAATCTACATACCATGTCTTTATTGTTGAGATCAACAAATCCTTCAGGTTGTTCAATGTAGACTTCTTCTTCAAGTATACCATTTAAAAATGTTGACTTCACATCCATTTGATAGACTTTGAAGTTCTTGTGTGCAGCATATGCAAGTAGCATTCTAACTCCTAATCTAGCAACAGGTGCAAATTTTTCACCATAGTCAATGCCTTCTTCTTGTGCATATCCCTTACATACCAATCTTGCTTTATTTCTTGTGACTTCACCATTTTCATTCAATTTATTCCTGTATATCCACTTAGTACCTATAACATTCTTATCTTTTGGTCGGGGTACCAAGGACCAAGTTTTGTTTTTCTCTATTTGCTCTATTTCTTCCTTCATTGCATTAACCCATTCTTCATTTTCTAATGCAACTTTCACATTTTTAGGTTCAAATTCACAAATTAGACATGTACCTTGTCTTGTTTTGCTTCTAGTTTGCATTCCAGCATGTCTGTCTCCAATGATTTGTGTTTCAGGATGGTGTCTTCTGACAAAACTAGCTAGAACTCAATTTCTTCTTTCTTTTTCATCTTGTTCAGGGTCAATTTCTTGCTCGATAGCTTCTTCATGTTCATCAGTTTGTGGTGCCTATTGTATTGCATTATTTCCCTACTGACCGATTGACACAGCTTGCGGTGTCGGTAAATACTTTGGATGTTCAATGTAAGTGAATCTACCATAGTCTTCTGGTTCCTTTGTACTTTCCTTTTTGTACTTTTCATCAAACTCATCAACACAAACATTAGTACTTTCAACTATCTTATTTTTAGCCTTATTCAAACATTTATATGCTTTACTTGTAGTGGAATATCCTAGAAATATCCCTTCATCTCCTTTAGAATCAAATTTTCCATTTCTCTCATCTTTCAAAATAAAGAATTTACTTCCAAAAATTCTGAAGTAACTTACATTAGGTTTATGTCCAAACCACATTTCATAAGATGTTCGGTTGGAATCCTTCTTCAATTGTACTCAGTTAAGAACATACACAGTAGTACAGACAACTTCCCTCCAATATGTCTGAGCAACATTCTTTTGTATCATCAATGTTCTTGCACAATCAATCATAGACGTATTCCTTCTTTCAGCAATGCCATTTTGCTGAGGTGTCCTTGGTGCGGATACTTGCCTTTTGATTCCATGCTCATTACAAAAATTAGTAAATTCATCAGAGATAAATTCACCTCCTCTATCAGATATTAAACATTTTATTTCCTTTCCAGTTTATTTCTCTACCTTAGCTTTATACCACTTAAACATTTTGAAAGCTTCAAATTTCTCTTTCAAGAACATAACAGTCATTAGTCTAGTATAGTCATCAACAAAAAGAATAAAATATCTATCACCATAATAACTCTGAGTTCTCATAGGACCACATATGTCGGTATGAACCAACTCAAGTATCTTCTTTGTTGAGTAGTCTTTGCTTTTGAAACTATACTTAGTCATTTTACCTCTTTAACATTCGTTGCACATAGCATGATCAAGTTTTGTCAAGTTAGGCAGTCCTCTAACTCTTTTCTTTCTACTAATTTTGATCATGTTGTCAAAGTTCACATGGCATAACCTTCTGTGCCACAACCAAGCATCTTCATCTTTTATTAACAAAGAAGAAGACTGATCCATATCAAGATAAAATAGATTACCTCTAGATTGTGTACTAGTTCTGACAAGTCTTCCTCCATCATCATAGATCTTCACCTTTTTGCTCTCAAAAGCTAGTCGGTGACCTGAATTGTTCAACTGTGCCACACTTAACAAGTTATAGTTTAGTCCATCTACCCAATATGCATTTTCACATTGTAATTTTTCATTGATCATCAGTGATACTTTACCTCTTACCATACAAGGTGCATCATTTCCCATTCTCACAGATCCACCATTATATTTGACAAGTTGATCAAACTTCTCTACATGACCAATCATATGATGTGTGCAGCCACTGTCTATGATCCATGTATCATTTCTGCTTACTTTAGAGATTAGTGTTGTTTCTTCATGTTTCTCTTCTTCTTCTAAATCATCTTTCATAGCAACAAATACAACTTCTATATCATCATTAGAATCAGATTCAGTTTCAATATCTTCAACTATGTAACATACCTTTTTTCCTTTTTCATCTCGATTATCTCTGTTGTTGTGTCGGTAGCCTCTGTTGACTCTTCTCCCATAGCTTCCTTCAGATCGATCTTTGGATCTATCATCATCTTTCTTCTGAGGACATCTAGCAATGATGTGACCAGCTTCTTTACAATTAAAACATTCCAAAGGTAGGTTACCTCTACACCTTCCTTTTCCCTTGGGCAATCTTCTGGCCATAAGTGCTTCAAGCTCATCAAGTTCATCATTGATATTGTCATCACTATCACAGTTCTTACTATTCTGGCTAGATTTTCCAATCTTTAGAGAAGACATGAAAGAGGATTCAATAGAAGGAACAATACTGTTATCATAATTATTTAATTCAAAGGTTGTAAGTTTACCAATCAAAGTGTCAAGAGTAAGGTTGGATGTAGCTCTTGTTTCATGAATTGCAGAAATCCTGATTGCATAAATTGGTAGCAAAGTTATGAGAATCTTACTTATCATTGTTTCATCATCAATTACTCCATCAGATGCTCTAATAGCATGTACCACCTCTTTGAGTTTATTTGAATACTAGACAATATTCTCACCTTCTTTCATTTTCATATCATCAAATCTGCCTCTTAGGCTTTCAACTTGGGCTCTTTTGACATTCAGATCTCCATTGTATATTAGTGTTAACTTGTCCCACATTGCTTTGGTAGTTGTGCATGTCTTGATATCTTCAAATTTAGTGTCGGTACAAGCAACAGCAAGTTCCATCATAGTAACATTGTGTTCATGCTTGTCCTTCAATTGATCAAGAGTCAAGGGACCAGTGGGTGGTTGTATGTAGCCATTCTCCATTAGATCTAGTGCAAAACTCCCAAATCCAAATATGTGCAGCTTCATTCTGCTTTTCCATACTGTGAAGTTCTCTTTGTTTAGTTTCGGTACTTCCCTCTTATACATCTTGAGACCTTTATGCTTAAGTCCTTAAAACTCTATTCCAAGTAACCAATGCTCTGATACCAATTGTTAGAATAACTGAGAGGGGGGTGAATCAGTTATCCAGTGTCCCAATTCAAAATGAATAATTCAAAACAACTTCAACAATTTTTGCTCATCGGTAAACAATAAATACTTTACTATCTATTCTTTTTACCGATTACCAGTCAAATACTAAAATAGTTTTACCAATCAAATCTAACATGTAACATGTAAAGAATGATAAAAAACAAATATCAAAATCAACACATAACATAAGAGATTTAACATGGAAACCCTGTAAAGGGAAAAACCACCTAGGACTGGAAACCCAAAATTATTCACTCTTCTGAAGTGAGGTTGGTTAAGACCCAACCCTATTAAAGGTTACAAACACACTGTCAGGTGTGACCTTGTTAGAGGATTTTACACTTGAAGTTATCATGCAACAATCATTCACTATGTAGTTGACAGGATAACATTGTTCATTCTATGAATGATACATCATAAGACTTTCAGAGTCCACTCGGTTAAGAGATTTGACTGTATACAATGGTTAAATATGTAACGGTAAATGACCTACCCTAACACAACTTCAATTGCAGATTACAGATCAATATTTAGTCCATAAAAATTCTTTTGACCAATATTTCACTTCAGATTCAATATTGTATTCAACTTACTGACCGTCAGTAATAGCTCTTTGTATCTCGATAACTGTTCTGCAGCTCAGTTCTTACTAACCAGTATGATCAGAATGCATGAAATCTTGTTTCATGTGAAATACCTGCAGCTTCTTCTTCTTTCGGCATCTTTACAATTGAAATCAATGTCTCTTATATAGACAAGTAAATCATTTTCTTCTCCACCATTAGATTTTGCCACTTAATCAAATTCATAGATTTTTCCACTTCAAACTTTCTTGGCTAACGTGTTAATAACATGTTTCAATCTGTTGCGTTAGATCTTCCTTTAATTTTGTTTGCCATCGATATTTGTAACAAACTTTATCTATTACCTCAATTTTATTCTTTTGCCAGCTCATCATTCGGTTCATTATGTTTTTCTCGGTTAACAAAGAAATGCATCGGTGAACACTTCTCAGTTAATACTACAGTCGGTATACACTACACACCATCGGTGTATACTAGAAATGTTTGATTTATCGACAACACTGCTTTGTGTCTTTGAGCTCTATACTTCATCATAGATGAATGCAACATAATAAATTCAATAACATCAAGTCATAGACTCATCAATAAGTTAATCAATGTGTTCCTTATCCTCATTTGTCATGTACATCTTTCCTCATGTAGATTTCTCTGTTCTTCATCTCTTTCACCTTTCAACAGATGTCTTGGTATAGTAACTTAACAAGATAAGTGTTGTCAAACTAGTTGACATCAATGACAACATAATACTGATTTCATCATATTACATATCTAATCAGAAACTTCTTAGTGATCTTAAATTACTGATAATTCAATTAAATTCCAAATTAGTTGTAGTTCAACAGTATACCCATGAGGTGAAACAAACAACACTCCTACACCTGAACCATTTTACATAAAAGAACCATCAAAGAACATCTTCCATGTTCTTGTAGTCATGTACATTATGTGCTCATCTGGAAACTCAACTTGCATTGGTGTTTTATCTTTGATTGGAAAGTCAGCCAATTGATCCGCAATGGCTTGTCCTTTTATGGCTTTACGCTCAACATACTCGATGTCAAATTTTGAAAGAATCATCATCCATTTAGCAAGTCTACCTGTGAGAGTAGCCTTACCAAGCAAGTATTTTAGAGGATCAATTTTGGCTATGATGTGTTTTGTATGTGCAAGCATGTAGTGACACAACTTTTGGGAAGCAAACACCAAAGCAAGGCAAGGCTTTTTAATACTAGTATAATTGACCTCATAGTAAACAAGTGTACAAATGATGTAATATATGGCTCTTTCTTTTCCAATATCATCAAGTTGAGCCAATAATACCCCCAGGGAAGATTTTGTTGTTGATACATACAAGATGAGTGGTTTTCCTAGGATAGGAGTCATTAAAATTGGAGGATTAGCCAAATACTATTTGATTTGATCCATGCCTTGTTGGCATTCCTCATTCCAGACACATTTAACCCCTTTATGCAAAGTCTTATTAAAGGGATGAGATCTATCAACCAATTGTGAAATAAACCTCCTTATAGACTAAAGACCTCCTTGAAGACTCCTCATTTGACTGATGTTTTTGGCAGGTGGCATATCCATTATTGCTTGAACTTTTTCGGGGTCCACCTCTATTCCTTTAGCTGAAATGATGAATCCTAAGAGTTTGCCAGAGGTGACTTGAAATGCACATTTTTTTGGATTCAATCTGAGTTGGAACTATTCCATACGATCTAGAATTACTTCCAAATCCTCTAGGTGTATATCCCTTTTTCTGGATTTTTCCAAGGTGTCATCCACATTTTTGGTGGGCACCAAAAATGTACACACTAAAATGTGCACTTCTCTAAGTCATTACATCCAAGAGAATCCATGAAAGGGAAACCTTAGAAATCGACCTAGAGCTCTCTATGCATGGAGTTGCAAGATTATCTAAGATTTTCTCTCAGCTAGAGCTATTAAGCTAATGACCTTGCTAGTCAACCACACAATGAGAGAATCAAAATGAAGACAAGGGCAAGAATTCCAATATCCCCAAGAATCACTATGAAAATGCAAATGCAAACTAGATTAAGATAAATGTGCAAACTATTCTATAAAAGGAAATGAAAGCTATGCTATGGAAATGAAAGATTGAAGCTAAGCTATGAAAGGAAAATGCAAGTATTACAATCTTTCCTATTAAGCTATGTGAGTTATTCTAAAGCTTGAAATGAAATCTAAACTATGAAAGAATAAACATGAAGCTACTATGCATGAATGAAACTAAGAATGTAATGTAGATGCAAAATCCAAGAGTGCTCCAAATCTTCAAAAGCTCCAAGATGACCTAGAAAACCTGCAGCATAACATTAGCATAAAAATGAGATGCAAAATGAGAAGAGAGCTCTTCTTTTATAGGAAATGAGAAGAAATGGACCATGGAGATTAAGAGGCAAAAGATTTAATCAAGGGTGGAGCTTGAAAGTGGGATCAATCCATGTGCACAAATATCTTCCAATGAGAAGATAAGAGTTGACTTTTGTGTCCATGTGAGACAAAAAGTTCTTTTCTTCTTTTTATAAAATAAGAATAATGTTTTATTTGTGCAACTTAGGATAAGATGAAAAGTGGGGGTTTTTTATTTAATAAAAGGGGAGGAAATTTCTTTTAAATAAATAAAGACTTTAGGATAAAATGGTTAGCCCAAGGAATAATCAAAATTGATAAAATAGGATTTGATCAAGAAAATTGATATAATTGATAAAATGTTGATTTTTGAAAATATTGATTCAGGGATTTGATAAATTGTTGAATGGGGGCCCAAAGTCTAGGCGACCATTTTAGGGTGCATATAATATATATATATATATATATATATATATATATATATATATATAGAGAGAGAGAGAGAGAGAGAGAGAGAGAAGGGGAAGGAGAGATAGAGAAGGGGAAAGGGAGAGAGTAGGAGAGAGAGAGAGAGAGAAGGATAAGGGGAGAGAGAGAGTATGGGGGAGGGAGGGAGACAGAGAGAGTATGGGGAAGAGAGGGAGAGAGAAAGAGAAGGTGATGAGAGAGAAAGGAGAGAAGGGAGAGAGAGATAGAAGGTTAGAGTGAGAAGGTGAGAGAGAGCATGATAATGGGGAGACAGGGAGAGTGAGAGAGTGATAAGGGGGAGAAAGGGAGAGAGAGTATGGGGAGGGAGAGAGATAGAGATAGAGAAAGAGATCTCTCTATCTCTCTATTCCTCTATCTCTCTCTCTCTTCCTCCCACTTTGAATATTTCTCATCACTATGTGAATATTTACATAGCGCGCATGCCCTATAGGGCATGCACGCTTTTTAAAAGATTTGAATTTACCAATCCTAAGGCTTGGATTTTCCTTGGAGATCCAACCCAAAGGCTTGGACAATAGAAATAGGCCTGAGACGTGTTTTGCAGTAGACATACAAAAAAATGACATCTTTTTTTATGTGCTCCTTGTCAGGTTTACTCGTGGCTCAAGAACGTAAAAATTAGATGACGTGATATTGCAGATCTTTCTGTTAGCTATTTAAGCACATAATTTATTTTGAATTCTAATTATGTTAAGTGTTTCAACTCTAATTTATTTTGTGTGTATGTCCATTTTTTGTAAAAAAGCAACATGCAGTATTTTGGGCATAGATTTTGGCTCGTTCATCAAATTTTACAATAAGTTACATTTTTAGAAACTAGACTCCATTCTACACACTTTAAAAAAAGAAAATTTAATTTTTGATTAGTTTTAAATGATTTCTCAGGGGAGCACACAGAAATTTCATATTTTCAGGATGTGTGCACTTCATAAATTCATCAAAAATTATACGTTCATCAAAAAATTACCAAAAAAATCTGGGATAAACTACGTGGTGTTAGCTAACTTCTCACTAGAGTGATTAAAAAAATTCAAAAAAAAAGTTAACATTTTAGGGGGAGCACACCAAACACTATGTTATGATTCTAGACAAAAAATAGGACCACTTTTTGTGCTCCCCCTTTTTGAGGGCCTTAATCTACACCATTTTCAAAATAAGCTCATAGTTTAGGAACTAGATTCAGAGTATTACAACTCTTGTTTTTGTCACATCTCAAAATTTTGAGTCTAACTATCTTCAATTTCTTGTTGAAGTTAAGAGTTTTATGATTTTAGGAAAAAAGTGGCATCTTATACCCCCTTTTTGGTCCCCCATCTTTGGGCACTTACCCTTAAACAATTTGAGGGATAAAAAATGCAAATAAAAAAATATCAAATTAAATCTAATTTTAAAATTAAATCAAATTGAGATCAAAATATATCAAATGAAATTTGATTTTAGAAACAATTCAAATAGAAATCTTATTTAATCTTTAACTTCTAATGAGTATGTTTAGATTTACTTTCACATATTAATTGTTCCTTGTGAAACTTTCTAATTTTTTCATGGGTATGTAGCTCTTTTCCCCCCTTATTTATCAATACATGAACAATCATCATTAGAGATTTTTTTGTTTTAATAGACAACTATTTTTGCAATAGTAAAAGAGGGATTGCAAAGTGTTGAGACTTAAATCTGCCCAAAGTAGGTGAGTTGAAGAATACAATCATATTACGACAAGAAATCAATTATCATTGAATTGGGAACAATTGCTTTAATGATCAGTCAATTGGAATTAATTGAACATTATAATAGGTAGAAGGGTTTATATAGGGTAAGGTGAAAATAGTGAAATCGGGTTACTTTTGCTCGAATTCCCAGCAGATGGGGAAAGGCAAACTATTTGCACAACTATCATTGGGCAATGTGGTGAGTGTCTGCAAAATACAGTGCAACTCAAGATACAAGACATTCTCTCTTACTCCTTCCTTGACATTCTTAGATCTTATTTTATGCAAATTTTTACTCTAAATTTTTGGGCTCGTAAACTTTTTTTATTGATATAAAGTGTGATGTTTATAGTGTGTACATTGTTGTTGGAAATGTCTAGATAGGAGGACATGTTGGTGAAGAGGTGGGTGGTCCCACAATAGTGAGTCCCACTTTTTGGCCAACTTTGACACAGAGATCAACATTCTAAGAAAAAATTTCACTTTCAAACACCTGTTGCCGCAAAACTATTAGGAATTTGAAGATGATGTAAACTAGAGTCTTTTAAAATTTTCTTTCTAGTTTCTAAATATAATTTTTTAAAAAAATTTAAAATTCATTAAAATTCATTTTTCCTTCTCTTTCAAAAAGTGGTTTGCATGAAAAAACTATGTTTTTAAGGAGTTACTGTCACTTGGATCAGGATAACTTTTTTTTAAAATATGATAATGATGTAATTCTTTCGAGATTATATTTGTAACTTCAATATCTAAAGGATGCAATTGGTTTTATTTATTTTGGGTCAATATTTCATAGTTTATTAAGTTCTAAAGTGACAGTTGTATGTGATGGAATAGGGACCTCGAATCCAACTACACACACAACATAGTCATTAATCACATGATCGAATTACAAGAGAGAGTATGAATTACTCAATCTGAAATTCATGGTGATGCGACTTGTTGCCTCCTATGTAGATGGGGTGTTTAATTACTCTCAGAATGAGAGCCAACAACCATAAGACCAGTTCTACAATGGAGGATTTTCAAAAGCTATGAAGATTGAACAAAATTAAAATTAAGCTAAATGAATGCAATTTAATCTAAGAATGAAGGTGCAATTACACTAAAAACTTGAAAGAAATATGGAGAATGCAGATTATTCTAAGAGCTTGAAAAAAATAGAGATATAACTATGAGCATATAAGCAAATTAATTCTAAAATGAGATGCAATATTAAGCTAAAATGAGAAAATTATACTAATGCAATAAAAGCTTTGAATTGATAGAATTGAGACACAAAAAGACTATAGTTTAATTACTCTCAACAATTACCTTTCATGAATGAAGAAAATAGGTCCATTCAATAGATAAACCTAGGAAGAGAATGAAGGGGTTCTTGATTCAAAACTCTTGACTCTTCATTTCCATTTGAGACAAAAATGCATGAATTACTTAATTAAAAGAATGGAAAATGCCACACAAGTGACCCTTCGAATATCATGGATTATTAATTCAAAAAGGAGTGTCCATTCGAATAAAAAGTAATTATTAATTCTTTTTCATGGGTAATTAGCCAAAGGGGGTAGATTTAATTTAATTCCAAGTACTTAGGACTTTAGGATTAAATTAACTTATCATAGGGGTAATTTAGCTAATAAAAGTCAAAGACTTTAGGAATTAATTTAGTATTTGATTAATGCAATTTATGGTCTTTGCAATTGACATCAAGTCAAATCAAGTCAGGTAGGAGAGAGAAAATTTCCTAGGGAACTAGGACTTTGAAGATGTAAAATTGAAGATAATGCACCAAAATTGATTGAATTTAATAGGTGCCACTTTTGGGGTTTTACAACAGTAACTGTAATTTAGACATAAGGTCACTTGGACTGCTCTAACTTGATTTGTGTATATCAAAATTCATTTTTTCTTTTTTTCATAGAAGGGTAACACAAATACACTTTTCCTACATATTTTTTATAATTTACTATTTTTCCCGAAGTCTTGAAGAGACAGGTTGTTGAATGACCAAACAACCTATGTAAATAGTTAAAGTAATATTTAAAAGTGATAATGAACTCAATATGTATTAAAATTATATTCATTAGAAAGCCTTTTCTGACTAGCATCATTTGACATCGTATGTTTGAAAAAACCATCTTGTTTGGTCCTTGTTCCAGGCCTTGAAAGACCATTTTTTTGAAGTTCACTTATTTTTTGAGGGCAAAATTTTAGTTTTTGGGGTCTTCGCACGAAGACCCTTCGCACGAAGACCCCAAAGTGAAAAGTCTGGCGAAGAAACACCTTGCTAGAATTTTTCCCTATGTACTCCGTGCGAAGTATGTACTTTGAGTAAAGTCGGCTAGTGAATTTATTTTGTAAAAACAATTTAGAATGGAATAAAATTAAAACATTTTGTTTCTATTTTATACTGAATGGAAATTAATGAATTCTCTTTTTCTATTATTGAAGGCATTTTTTGGAGGAGGATTGCTATTTCTATTTTTTCAAAGGCATAATTTTGGAGAGAAGAAATATTAGATTAAAGTATTTTTTGAAGAAGATAATTTTTATTGGTGATCTTGTGGAAGACATTTTTTGGAGAGAAGAAATGGGGAACAAGAAGGGAAGACAAAGTAAATCTTCTAGAAAAAGGTCACCCAGTACTGAACAAAGAAATCGTGAAGCTGCATTGACATATTATCATAAAACTAAGGAAGCTGAAAGACAAGCTGAAGTAGGAGGGTCGAGTCAAGTTGAAGAATTGCACATTGAAGAAGGGTCAGGATCACTCCCTATGGAAGCTCAAACAATTGATGTTGGAGAAGGGTCAAGATCACGTGTTCCAACTGGTATGGATGAACTTTTAAATTTAGCTCAAACAATAAAGAGAAATACTAATTATAGAAACTTATATCATTTACTTACAATGGATGTGAAGAATTTGAGATCACTTACTAATGTTCAACCCTTAAGTATTGCTAAGAAGAGATCAATTAATATGATAGAAAGAGAAATATTGGTTAAATTTGATAATTTTGAAACACTTGAACAAGATCAATTGCTTTCAGTTGTACTTATAAACAAAAAGTTGAAAGGGGCATTAAAATTATTGGGTATAGACACAACATCAAAGAAGAGAAAAGTTGTTGACACATAAACTGATATGATTAAAAATCTTAGGAAGGGTTTGAACCAACTAGCAAAGTGATCTCGAACTAAAGATAAGACCATTACAAGAAAAGTTATGTTGACATACATTGTAGGTAACACTATGGGATGAAAAAGACATCTATATCTTCAGTTTCATCTCAATTTGGTTTTAATAGGAAAATAATATCATGATATGTTACTAGGAGAATACTTTTGGATGATAGCACCTTAGAAGGCAATTGGGAAATCATGTGTAGAGCTCCTCGTTCTGATAGGATTGATGAAGGAATAAAAAATTTGGTCACATTATTTTGGAATTGTAAAGGATAAAATGGTGTATGGGGTCCTAGAATAATGGTTGCACATAAAAGAGACCCCAAAGCTAATATTGTATACTTACATTTGAATTGTATTGATATGGAGAGTAAATGTAAATGACTAATGTTGAAATGAAGAGATAAAGGTACTTACCTCTGAAAAGAATCGGCTGAAAACCTTGTCAAACGATCTCAAAAACTATTGATTTCCACATTTCTTAACCAAAACTACAAGATCTACAAAACCCAGAAATCTTTTTTTGAGATTTGAATCGGGTCAAAATTGAGGTTGGGTCAAAATCAAGGTTGTACCTGACCAGGTCATGTTCGACATTGTACCTGACTAGGTCAGGTTCAAGGTTGTACCTGACTAGGTCAGGATCAACATTTTTATTTTGAAGTCCATTTCAAATTCTATTCATAGATTCTGAAAGTTTGTCAAAAAGGGTATCCAAATTCATCCTCAGATCCGAAGTCCCGCACCTATACCTGCAAGAAAAATGGTTTTTATTGTTTGTTTTGGGGGTTTACCTTGGTCAAACCCCAGTTTGGAATCAACCTTAATATTGAAATTGAAATGGACAATGCTAGCAAGTAGTAGAAGTAGATCTAACAATGAAGCTATGCAATTCAATAGATAATGCAATTGTATTTGAAATGTAATCAAGTATGTTGATATAAAAGCTTGAACATAACATAAATGTAAATCAAACCTCCATGATTGTATACTTGGAATCCAACTTGAGGGAAGAATGAATGGATCTTGAAGATGAACAAAGGATCTTGAAGGAAGATCACACCATCATGATGGCTAGATGTAGGGTTTGAATGATGAATCTTGAATGCTTGAACCAAATCCCTTCAATGGCTTGAATGCTTGAATCCTTGATCTTCAATGGAGAACTTGGATGGAGAAGAGGACTTGAATGCTTGAATGGATGCTTGCTTGAATGATCACCTTTGAGAGCTTGAGAGAGCTTGAGCATGAAAACTTGATTGAGAGATATGTTCTCACAAAACTTGATTGATGAAATGAGAGAGGAAGGCCTCCTTTTATAGTGAACTAGGGCACAATCCTCTAGAGGGGCACCTTGGAGAATTAAATCCCAATTAGGTCCTAACCTTTAGAAAATATACCTAGATTAAATGCAATTAGAGGATTTACCATTTTGAAACCTGAAATGGCTGATCCGGAGGTGGGAAAATAAATATATCAAAAACATGATACCCGAAAATCAAGGAATTTGGAAATCTAGATAGGGGGTCAAGGACGAGCTCAAACCTGACCAAGTCAAGTCAAGGTCGATCCTGACCAGGTCAGGGTCGAGGTCAACTTTGACCCAAAAATGTCACCCTTGACCCAAAAATGTCACCTTTGACCCAAAATGTCACCTTTGACCCAAAATGTCACCTTTGACCTGAAATGTCACCTTTGACCCAAAATATCACCTTTGACCCAAAATGTCACTTTTGACGCAAAATGTCACCTTTGACCCAAAAGTCAAGAATCTCAGAATTTCAGTTCAGGATGCCAGAATTCTACAGAAAAGAAGTGGAGAATTGGGAAAAAGCCAGATCAAAGCCAGGGACCCATTCAAGGTTCTTGACATGATCCCAAAATACCTACTTGGAGGGCTAAACACTCTTAACATGGAAGTGCTTCCATTTTAAGATGATACATTAAGCCCCCACTTTAGCAAGAGTATGGATTCGATGCAAACTCTTGGTAAAGGAGAAGAAAGAAGAGATCCAAGTGGATTCACAAAGAGATAAAATAACACTTAGCTAAGGACACAAGCCCCCAAGCTAAGGATTCTAACTCAACATATATGTGTGAGGGTGCAAAAAAACAAAAGAACAAGGGTTAGTACAAATAACCCAAATCAATTAGCATAAGAAACCTTGCTAAGAAATATTTCTCATACTAATATCATATTTGGAAAGCTATCATAAAAGCATAAATGATTACATAGGAAAGACAAGAGAAACACTATAAATAACATAGCTTCATGATCCCATCCTACTAGCATGAAAGAGAAAAGAGAGAAAAGAGAAAGTGATTACCTCACCCAGTAAGATGCCCATCTTACCGTGAATCACCCCAGAGGGAGATCCGAACAGGTTCATCCATAAACTGTGCTTGCAATTGTAATGCATCTTCTACCAGCTTCTAGAATACCCATAGATCCACCTTCTTGTATCACTATGAATATGAAATGCGTGTCTCCTCAGGATTTAACAACTTATGTGCATTACCTTTAGAAGATTTAGCATATAAATGTGTGTCTTTTTAGGATTTAGCAACTTATCTACATTACCCTCCAAGATTTAGCATATTTAAAACTAGAAATGCATGTCCCTTCAAGATTTATTACTTTTAGTTATAACTTATCGGGAGGGTAGTTAGGAGCGAGGAGGTGCATCCGTTGGTTGTCCCAACCAACTAACTATTTTATAAGCACTTTGGTCTTTCATGTAAAGGTGGGGGTTTTTGGTATCAATAAAAGAAGATAGCATTTCCTCACCATTCTGGTACTTGGTATACTGGTATGGTAAATTGGTATTATGTTACTCTATTATAAATGTTTAATATGTTGTTGGTACCATTATTGTTAAGTATTGTTCTATAGCTTTTTGTTTGTATTGATATTCTACATTTTAGCACCGCTGCCAAATATGAACCTAGAGGTCTGATTGGTAAGGGGTTAGTACCTTGGCTGGTATGTGACTGGTACAATACATGACATAGCTTTGGGCTGGTACATGACTAGTACAGTATGGGACTGGTACAGTGACTAATATTTTGGTAGAGTACAGAACTGGTACTAGTATGGTTGGCATCTCTACTAGTACGTGACTAGTGCAAGGCTATTACAGTGATTAGTATGAGTAGAAAGATGGAAGCATAATGGGCCGTAAATTCATATAGCCAACCCTAGTAACTGATAGTGATCCTGAGGATAATGAAGTAGCAAGGGAAGACCAAGTCACACAAGATTTAATTCAGTCTTGGGAAGTAGCGGTAGACAAGTACATGGAATGAGAAGCGGAACAATGGGGTGACATCTCACCTAGTAGAGTATGGGATGAACTCAGCATCAACTCCATAGTGTACGACCTCGTAGGAAGTATCCCAAGACTGTTGGCTTGAGAATTGGTGAAACTTGAAGAGAAGTGAGAAAGTGTTAGGAGGGAGCAACGATGATAGTAATTTCTACAATAGTACAAAGAAAGGAATTAGAGGGAGGAAGAACCCCGAGATACATCCAGACGCCATACCTCCCACAAAGAAATTAATTAATACCAAACCTCCTTAATAAAGATAGGAGAAGACAGATGCAGGAAGAAGAAGAGGCTAACCCAAAGAAGTTAGTAAGAAGGTCACTATGTATACAAGAGTAGTTGGAAAGATGGTTAAGCAGTTCATAGAGATTTGTTACACCACAAAGATTAGACAACCCACATGAGGACTCTACACAAATGTGGAACAAAATATATAGAAGTCCTTGGGATGAGGAGATTGAATCTCCAAGTGACATTGTGGAGCAAAACCCATTGCCAATTAAATACTTCAACTCTTCCAGTGACGAGGAGGAGAAGGTTGACGGTGAGGTTGGTGATTTGTTACACAACTTTAGGGGCCTAACTATCTCAGAGGGAGACATTGGCATGGCCAAAGGAGAAAAGGACAACCAAGGACACACAATTGGCAAACCACCCATACTGTCCGGTGGGAGCATTAAGAAAATGGCACACAATCTAGATAAACAGAAATTCCCAAGATTCTCTGGAGATGGAGCAAATGATCTTGGTAGGCACTATAGAACTTGTGTCACCATATGGGAAGCCAATGGCATAGAGGATGAAGATGTCTAGTTAAAATCATTCCTAGCCACCCTGTGGGGGATTTCTATCAACTAGTACACAGATTTACCATTGAGTGCAAGAACCACATGGAAAGATCTGAAGAAAGCATTTGAAGAAGAATTTTGACTCCTTTGGGATGATGATGAGGTGATGGCTGAAATCTACAACACAAAGAAAGGGAAGCATGAGATTGTAAGGGAATTCTACTGGCGACTAAAGGAATTAGTGGGAAAAATGGACAAGGAAACAGGTAATGGGCTAAAGAAAAGATGGTTTATTGAGGGCCTCAATTCATTCCATCAAAAATAGGTGAAAGTAGTCCCACCATCGAGCCTAAAGGAAGCCTATGATAGGGCTATGGACATCAAAAGTGAAAACAAAACATCCAAAGGGAAGAGGCGCATCAGTGATGATGAGAGTAGTGATGAAAGTAGTGAAGAGGCCCGAACAATACAAGCATTGAGAAAGGATATGGCAAGAATGATGAAGGAAATGAAGATGGGGAAGGAAGAAGCAAGGGAAGGGAAAGAAATATGGTGTATGGAATGCAGATTAGAAGGACACACTAAGAACAACTGCCCCAAGAAGTCATTCTATGATATATGCCAAGTACTAGGGCACTCCATCAATGAATGCCCATACAACCTTAAAGCAAGAAGTGCCTAGGTACTCTATACTCAAGAGTAGGCAACACCACCGACTACACCATCCAAAAACATAAACATGGAGGCTTCACTAGGAGGGTATAGGGATAACCATCGAGGAAGCAACAATAACAACAACAATAACACCCCTCATAGCTGCATTCAATATGATGCCAAAGGAAGGCCCATGATATAGTGTAGGAGATGCAACGAGTGGGGACATTTCACATGCAATTTCCAAAGTGGAGGTGGACAAGGAGGCCTTCTTTGCAAATGGTTCGGGCCAGGCAACCATGAGGATACCAATTGCCTGAGACAAAAGTCGGTCAACATGTTGGATGTGGCACAACTATAGCCTGTAATGGCCATTACCAGATCTCATGTAAGAAAGCTAACTTATCCAGAACCATGTATGAAAAAAGAGAGGTTGAAAGAAGCACAAGAGGCGGTGGAGTAGGCAGTGAGAGAAGAACAAAAGAAAAATAAGACCATAAGAATGGAACGTTCGGTATCCGAAGCAAACATCATGGAAAAAATGCTACAAGCCATTGTCCTAGTCCAGGTGGCCAATCTATTGCAAACTATGCCACAGCTTAGAGTAGCCATCATACAAATGGACAACAACATGGGGAAGAGAGTAAGGCATGGAGAAGAGAAAGACAAGGAGGTCGGGGAACAAATGAAGGAGCCCATAGAACCAATGTTGTTATCAGTAGGGGTTGGGGGAATGCCAGCCGTGGTTGAAATGGAGATTCTAGGGTACAAGCTTACCAACACAATCATAGATGGAGGGTCAACCATAAATGTCTTGCCAGAAGAAACTTGCAAGAGATTGGGCAAGCCAACTCTTTGGCCACCAAATTTCCACTTGGTAGGAGTAGACCAACATGGAATAAAACCTTTGGGGACCTTGATGGGACAAAAAGTAGTCATTGGGATGCAACAATTCCTTTTGGACTTCATGGTGATACCACGGGAGAAAAAGGGTTATGATGCATTACTGGGAAGAGGGTGGCTCATACTAGCAAAAAAAAACCACAATTGGAAGAAAAATATTATCTCCATCGAGAAAGAAGGGAAAAAGTATATCATTGACTTGAAGAATTAAGACATAAGCTAGGAAGTAGCATCTGATTTAGAATCAGACAATGGAGAGAATAATAGAGATGCCGAGATGGAACCAAGTGAGGAAGGGGTTCTACAACTAGGAGACTATTTAGAGGATGAAACCATCTCCCTAAACAGGTTCTTCCATTGGAAGATGGAGGATTATGAGATCTTCTGCCCTGAGTGTAATGTGTTGGAAATCTTAGAAATAGAGGAAAATGAAACTTATCCACAAGAATACAAGGAGTACAATGAAGGCATGGCAAACATGGATAGAATAATGGCACATCAATTTGGTGAGAAAATTATAAAGTATAAGGAACCAAATCTGAAGGAGATGAACTTGGGAAAGGAGGAAGATCCAAAAATGATCCTAGTAGGAGATGACTGGGACCTTGTATTGAAAGCCACTGCGTTCAAAATATTCTTGGAGTATAAGGATGTATTCGCATGGACTTATAAAGATTTAAAGGGGATACCACTAGAATTATGCGTACACCACATACCATTAGTACCAGGGGCAAGACCTGTCAGGAAACGCCCATATAGAATGAACAAGAATTATGCAGAGAAAGTACAGGAAGAAATTGAAAAGATGCTCAAGGCAGGAATCATATTTCATGTACAAATCAATGAGTGGGTATCACCCATAGTTATATCCCTAAAGAAGGAAGCAAACCAGATATGCATATGCATAGACTTCAGATGCCTAAATGCTATAACTATCAAGGATCCCTTCCCAATACCCTTTACAGATAGCATTCTGGAAGAAGTGGTTGGACACGAAATATACTCATTTATGGATGAGTTTTTAGGGTACAACCAAATAAGCATAGCTGAAGAAGACAGATTGAAAACCACATTTGTAGTAGAGGATGGGGTGTATGCATACAATCAGATGCCTTTTGGACTATGCAATGCACCGGCTACTTGCCAAGGGATTATACTACACATATTTGATAGAATGTCCACTGGAAACTTTAAAGCATTCCTGGATGATTGGTCTATGTATAATGGGGAGGAAAATCATATGAAAATACTAACAGAGTGCATGGAATGATGTTGAAAAGAAAGGCTGGCTCTAAACCCAAAGAAGTGTAGATTTCTGGTACCATAAGGAAGATTACTCGGACATATAGTCTGTAAGGAGGGACTAAAAACTGATCTTGATAAAGTGAGGGTAATTGTAGAGATGGAAACACCAAAAGATGTTACGGGATTCAAGTCTTTTTTGGGGCATGTAGGGTACTACAGGCGATTCATAAAAGGCTTCGTAGAAGTCTCACTACCACTGGAAAAACTCACCAGAAAAGGGGAACCATTCGGATGGGTGAAGGAGAAAGAGAAGGCCTTCAAAGAACTCAAGTCAAGATTGGTAAGCGCACCCATCTTGGTTTATCTAGATTGGAAGAAAGAATTTCATGTACATGTAGACGCTTCAAATTTTGCAATATGCACAACTTTGGCACAACCAGGCTCTAGTGGGTTGGATCACCCCGTATATTTTGCAAGCAAATTTTTGTCCAAAGCAAAGAAGAACTACAGTACTACAGAAAGGGAGGCAGTTGGGATGGTATATGCGGTTCAAAAATTTTTCCACTATTTTCTAGCTACACCATTTACATTCTTTATGGATCACCAAGCACTGATGTACTTAGTCAATAAGCCAGTAATCCAGGGGAGAGTAAGCCAGTGGTTGATCTTACTTCAGGAGTTCACTTTCAAGATAGTGGTGAGACTAGGAAAAATTCATGTGGTATTAGATCACCTCTCATGGATTAGGTCAGGAGAAAAGGCAAAAGGAGGGGTAGAAGACAATTTTCCAAATGCACACTTGTTCTAGATAGCCATCCTACCATCCTGGTACAAAAAAATTGGGCAATATCTCTCCACAGCAACATTTCCACAAGAAATGACTATAGGGGAAAGGAGGAGGATAGCAATAAAAAGTACCACTTTCCAATTGATCAGTGGATTACTGTACAAAAAAGGGTTGGATGAGATATTGAGAAGATGTGTGATGGAGGAAGAAATACTCGGAGTCCTCAGGGAGTCTCATGAAGGTTTGGTAGGAGGGCACATGGTACCAGATGCCACGGCACGCAAAGTACTCCTTGTAGGATTGTGGTGGCCTACACTCCATGTAGATGCAAAGGAATGGGTGCTGAGTTGTGACACATGTTAGAGGGCAAGGAAGCCACTGAAATGGGACTTCATGCCTCTTTTTCCATCATAGCCACAAGAACTCTTTGATAGATGGGAGTTGGACTTTGTGGGACCTCTACCAACAAGTAGGCAAAGATGTAGGTACATAGTAGTGGTGACAGAGTACCTCACAAAATGGGCAAAGGTAAGAGCACTTTGAGATAATATAGCCCAAAGTACATCCAAATTCCTTTATGAGAAAATAGTGACAAGGTTTGGGATACCACTCCAATTCACAAGTGATAGGGGGGTGCACTTTGTGAATGAGACTATCAGGATGATGACAAGTGTGTATCAAATTTTTCACTCATTCTCCAATCCATACTACCCTAGGGAAAATGGTCAAGCAGAGTCAACAAGCAAAATATTAGTAACAATCCTATACAAGACTTGTGGGGTAGAAAAGGGGGATTGGGAAGAAAGATTACCAGTAGTTTTGTGGGCCTACAGAATGACTTACAAAGACACCACAACAAAAACACCATTTCACTTAATGTATGGGTAGGAGGTAGTGATGCCTATGGAATTTGGAGTACCTACCCTGAGAATAGTAGTGGAACATAGACTGGGAGAGATAGAAAGTTTAAAGGAAAGGCTTAATGCCCTGATAAAGCTCGATGAAAAAAGAACCCTGGCCCAATGGGCCACCCAGGTGGCACAAGAGCGACAAAATTTTTGGCATAATAAGCACCTCAAGAGGATGGCTTTTAGGCCTGGCCAGCTAGTACTTAGGTACAATGGAAAAAATGCTATTAAACTAGGGAAGTTCAAAATAAGTTGGCTAGGACCATTTAAAGTTATTGAAGTCAAAGATAATGGGGCCATAAAACTATCTACATTGAATAATAGCCCTATCAAGCACTTGGTAAATGGATCCAAATTGAGACCTTATATTGAGAAAAAAGAAAGCATTCCAACATATCATTTGGAAATAAGTGAAGGAATAAAAGAGCAAGCAGAAAAGGATGATAAGTGGGAAATAATAGAACCCAACCCTAACAAATAGAGAGGTTATAAAAGACTCCAACTAGAGAACATAAATCATTCCATATTGCACACAGAGGAGAGGAGCATTCAGACAAAGCTGAGGAACCACATAGAGGAAGGGAGTTTCCATACAGTGTACAGACAAGAGGGAGGAAGGCCACCACTGTACACGTATGATAAAGCTAGAGGTCATACACCATATGGACATGCTAACTTGATGGGCCATACGAAGGAGCCGTACGAGCATAGGCAAGTACAAGAAGGGATAGGGCTATACAAGATAGACCAGGGCCGTACGCAAGAAGATAGTCCAGTATGAAAGGAAACATGAATAATACCATGTTGTACGAAGGATTAGCACAATCGTACGGGGCCGTATGAAGGGGAGTAATGTCATACAAAGGGGGATAGTGTCATATGAAGGAAGAGTAGGACCATATGGGGCTGTATTAAGGGAGAATAGGACTGTACATGCTTGGTCGTATGGAGGAGAAACCATGGTATGAGATCTGTATAGATGCTAAGTAGGTGGGACGTACGAATGAGATAAGTATAGAACAGAGAGGAAGGAAAGCAAAGCAGTATGATAGAAGCGGGAAAGGGAAAAATAAGGATGGATATAGGAGAAATTTAAAACACATACAGCTGGTGATCAGAAGTTATAAAATGGTAAAAATTAGTGTGGGCAACCTGAGCAGAGGAAAGATCATTGACTCCAAACAGAAGCGTCAGGCCCTGCAGGTGAATAAAGGGAAGAAGATGACCACCCAGAAGAATAAAAAAAATCCTCCTGCAAAAACCACAGCTGCAAACATTAGTTTTGAAAGCATTATAGGAAGTGAGTGCTGGGCTTGGTGGGAAAATATAGATGAGAAGCACATCTTGAAGGAAGCATTGTACAAGGCAGAGGTATAAAAAATTATTTTTATGCCCATCTTTGATCTCAAGGAATTTGAATCCATATTGCAGATGATGGTGGAAGGTTATGATAGTTAGGCCCACACATCCGTTATCAAATATGCCTAGCAAGATGTAACTATTTCCTACTCTACCAAGGAAATAAGAAAGGTATTTGGAATACCTAATCGAGGGAATGAAATCACTAAATCCCTAAAATCACCCATGGCTATGGAGGAGAAGAAGAAATGGCTGGAACTAGTCTACAAGAAGACCCTCACCAAACAAGAATGGAACAAGATTCTAAGCAAAAAGAACAGCAGGGGTCTGAAAAATATTTTCATTGCTAATGTGGACTAGAGATGCATTGTAGACCTAGTGAAGAGAAAACTCACTACTAGAAGTCACACATCAAATATTGCCATTTGGATGCTGCCAGTAGTTGATAGACTAAATAAAGGACAAATATACATCTGGGCCCAATTCCTATCAGACGAGTTACGGGAATTTATGGAATTGAAACATAAGGCATTCTATATGCCTCACCATGCAATAGCTTTATTTCTGGAAGTAGTTCACCTACAGGTAGCCGTTGAGCACAGAGGACCACTGATCCCAGCAAGTAGGGTGGAACCCTACAAACCAGCTATGTCATACTAGTTTCACTTGGATGCTATGGGAATAGGATTAGGTGGGGGTGAACCGCGAGTGAAGAAATGTAGATAGGAAGTAGGGAAGAGTTCCTCTAAGGAAGACTCTTCTAGCCAGGAGGTAGGGGAAGAGGATAGTGGGGAAGATGATACATCTTCTGACTCCCAAGAGGAGGAAATCTACCTTGGCCATTTGAAAGGCACACCGTGAGATGTTACATTTTTACCAACAAGAGAAGGACCACTACCAGGAGGGGTACCTAAGTTTGTGGAGATTCACAAAACCACTAGCACCATAGTAGAGGGAGGAAGTACCATGATGAGTACGGGGGAAGACGGGAAGAGATAGGAGAAGATTCCCAGATGGGGAGCTATGAGACTTTCCTTTCCTAGCATGGCTATTTTGATTCTGGCAGACCAACAGGTGCAAGCCAAGATCATAGACCTCTATGAAGGAAAAGAAGGTAGCCACAAGATAATACTCCTATGTGCTAGAAAGTAGTCACACTTCTGTGAATCATTACATTCAAGAAGACTCAAGAATGAGGTCTCAAACATCAATTCATAGCTCTCTATTCATGGAGTGCAGGGGTTTGTATATGAGGCCCTCAGATTGACCTAGTTATGCCCATGCAAGTACACCAAGAAATGAGAGATTCAAAGATGAATAGAAAGCATGCTAATCTCCATGATCATCAAGTTATTGCATGCAAATGAAACTAGTCTAGATGATAACAATGCAAGAAATAAACTATTCTATTGAAATGAATGCTTATACAATGTTAATCTATGAAAGGAAACATGAATTTAAACTATTATGTGAATGCAATATTAATCTAAACTATGGATTGCCATAAGGCAGGAGAGAAGAAGACAAGAAGAAAGAAGTCTCAAATATCCAAGCTCCAAATGTGCTCAACAAGCTTCTTCCAAGATTGTTCTCCAAACCTGCAGTATAACAATAACATGAAAATTCTCGGATCTTCAAAATGAGAAGGAGAGGGCTCCTTATATAGGAAAATGTGGAAGAGAATGCATCCTCAAGAGCAATGTGGGATAAATCCAAAAAGAGGAAATAAAACTCATTTTTTAGAGAGTGTGGAGAGAAAAGAGATTTTATTTATTTTTAATTCTTTGTTTCCCTTTTGTCATCACAAAGAGCTTTAAGAGGACTTTTTATTTATTTAAAAGAATGATTCTCTATTAATTAAAGAAGATAACATTATTTAATTAAAAGAGAGATATTATTCTAAATAAGATAAAATCATTTAATTAGAAAAGATTTTATTTCATTTAAAAGATATTTCTTTCAATTAAATAAGGTTATTTTATTTATTTAAGAGCATATTTCTTTTAATTAAATAAAATTATTGATGACATGATTAAACCTTAGGAGATTATTGAAATGATTGAAATAGTTATGATTTGATCAAGGAAA
This sequence comes from Chamaecyparis obtusa, assembly GCA_027943335.1. NCBI lineage: Eukaryota > Viridiplantae > Streptophyta > Pinopsida > Cupressales > Cupressaceae > Chamaecyparis > Chamaecyparis obtusa. The sequence goes on along the minus strand of BSBK01011055.1, from coordinate 70,688 downwards.
TTGATTTGAATATATTGTAAAGCATTGATTCAGAAAATTGATATTTGACAAATTGAGTAAATGGGGCCCAAAGTCTAGGCGACCATTTTAAGGTCATGCATTTTCCCCTCTTTGAAAAATGTGAGGTTGACTCAAGATCACATGCAGTCAACGAATGGAATTGAAGCGTGAGATCGATTTGGGATCACAAAATGACCCAGATGTGTGTTCGACGGATGGGAACACATCAGGACATAGATAAGAAGACTGAAAAAGACAAGGCCAACACCTATGAATAGGTAATTGTCAAGTCTCAAATAAGAGATAAGAATCTCAAGCAAGGTTGCCCCAAGAGAAGCAATCGATAAATTTGATAAAGCTAAATCAAGCAATGAAGTTTGGTAGATACTGCCCCCTCGTGATCGAAATCGAAATGAGATAGAGGAGAAACAATAAATTGATAAATTTGATCAAATTGAACTAAACATAAGGTTCTTGACATAAGATGAAAGATAAAAAAAATCATAGAACCAAGGTAGATCAGCAAGAAAGATTATGCCCCAAGGTTGAATTAGAAGAAAAGAAGTGGGGTGAAAGTGAATGGAAGATAGAAGTTTGGATGAAATGGAAAGAAATGGAGAGAAGAAAGAGAATTTGCTTCAAGGAAGAAGATGCATCAAAATCAATCAATTGTTTAAGATAGGGAATTTTGATTGAGATCATGAAAGAAGATAAGGAAATGAAGATCAAATCGTGACCACCGTTGATTGAAAGTCCACAAGAAAGATGAAGGAAACCCTCTCAAACTCATAATGCAGCCTAAAAGTGCAAATTGAACATGAAGTATAAATAATGCAAGCTATATGAAAATGCAAAGGTCTACTTGCATGGGTAACATAGGTTTTTTTGTGTTCATCATTCATTAGAGAATGTAAGAGAACTTATTTTCATCATTGGGCTGTTATTACCGGACATCAGACAATCACACAATCAACACTAGTCACAAACGCAACTATGAAGATATGAATGTGATTAATATCAGATTGGAATGTGGAAAGATTCTAACATGAGCATCAAAAGACATAAAGGTCAAGATGACTGCAATGTTAGCTTACCCAATTTAATGTAGCAAAACCATGCTTGCATCAAGGCATAAACACTGGGATGACCATGAGAATGGTTGTGCAAAAAATAGTCAAGGATGATGCCTTAAATCTCCTAAGTGTGTCAAGGAGACAACAAGAGACACAGAAGAGGTTCAATACAATACCCACAAGCAGAAAGCAAATAAAAACATGCCCCATGCCCCAAGTCTTCTAGTGATGCATCATGGAGAGACTTATTAGACAAGGACACTTAATGAAAATCAATATCAGTCAGCACACAAAGAAAAGATCATGACATATCTCAAGCATTAAGTGTTGCATTTAAAAATTTTAAGTGTGTAAACTGATACTAAGTTTCAAGGATAAGGATCAAATGCTTGCTAGTAGGTAAGATCACATGACCAAACTAGATAAGACCAAACTGATAAGTGTTGAAAAACACTCGATGTCGGGGGTTGTGTTGAAAAACATAGTTGGGTTGGTGTTGAAAAACACTATTTGCGAGGTGTCCTAAAGAAAAGCATATCCAAGAGACCAAAGCTAACATAGTGATTCCCCCTGGACAAAGACAAAGACCAATTCCAAACCAAGGCAACAAGGACAAGGTATGATGGAGAAAGGCTAAGTGTCGAGGATGCATGCTAAGAAATAGGGGTGTAAAGGCCTCAAGTAGCACCCGTTTCCAGGTTTTCACCAATTGGAAGAATTTTTTCAGGACTTTTTATAAATTTTTTGTATTTTTGCTACCAAGGCGCCTGTTTCCAGGTTTTCACCAAGGCACTTTTTCTTTTTTTTTTTGGATTTTTTGAATTTTTTATTTTTTTGTATTTTTTGAAAATTTTTATTTTTTTGTATTTTTTCAGCATCATATATGAATTTTTTTGAAATTTTTTCAGGATCAATAAATATATACAAAGGAATGCCCCCACACAGAATGGGCATCAAACTCCCAAGCAAGATCACATCGTGTAGTCCCAATGTCTAGCGAGGTGGAGAACAAGAGGGATTAGCAAGCTGATGGGAGAGATGGAAGACAACAGAATGAAGGAGAATGAATGGAAGAAATCCTCAAGGTCAAACTCCTCAAGAGTACCCAAGCTAGGGAAAAAAATTGTCATGTAAAGCACATTTGGACAAGCAATGAAAGACTAGCATAGGATAAGCCTCAAAAGCGTAATGCAAAAGAAGGAAAGGATGCAGTCCAAAGGAGTAGACATGTTAAGAGGCTTCATAGCATCATGTTTTTCTCTTTTTTATTAGATCAAGACCAAAGGGGAAAAGGATAGTGATAGGTGAAAATGAATGGAAGAAGATAAATATGAAGACTAAATAGGAAGGGAATGAAAGCAAGACCAATCTAAGATAGCTCATAAGATAGCTAAATGTTCGTGTATAGATCAACATTGTCAAGATCAAAGAGAGAAGACGGAATGGATGAAATATGTAGAAGAACTATGCATGATGCCTAATTGCCAGATTTTCATCATGATAATTATCCAAGGTGCCACAAGGGAGTGGTTTTCACCATAGTACGAATTTATTTCTCTTTACTTTTGCTACCAAGGTGCCTATTTCCAAGTTTTCACCAAGGCACATTTTCAATTTTTTCATTTTTTTTTCTTTTTTCTTTTTTTTTGAATTTTATAATTTTTGGAAGAAGGCAAGCTTTTAGATAATGCTCCTTGAAAGGATAAACCATGATATGCCAAGGATTCAAAATTATATGCTCAAAGATGCTGATAGGGAAAGGAAGATGGAAGAGAAAAATGGAGGATACAGTGTTATGTAAAGTGAGTGAGGCTGGAAGATAGTAGGAATAGGAAAATGAGGAAGAAGGATAGTAGGTAGAAGGATAATGAATGGAAGGATTGTGAAAGCACAGTTGGAGAGGAAGGCAAGATCAACATCGGTGCACACCTTGGAGGGTGGCGAGAGGATGGAGGAAACTTGAATGAAGGAATATGGTGAATGTTTAGTAGAGGTTTCGGTTCAGGTGCATGGAATGGAAGAATGTTTTTGGAAGAATATGAGGTGGAAGTCTTTGAAAGCTTGAATGTCAACTTCACTTTTTGTTCAACATGAGACTCTCTTACAAGAGACTCTGGAATCCATATAGCCTTAGGCTTTTTATTTCCTTTTGATGACTTAGAGAGAATATCTTGAATGATGGATTTTGGAACCCATACTTGTCTTGTAGTTTTCTTCTTAGATATCTCTTTTGACTTTATGCCCCCATGTCGATTAGAGGAGACATGGTGATCTCCTTTCTTTGATGGATTCTTGTATTGTTTCTTTTTCTTATATTGACCATTCAAGTTACTTCCAAAAGACTTGGGACGTGTGGAAGAAGAAGGATAATATGACTGGTGTAGATGGGTGGATGGATGAAAAGGATTCAAAGGTATGCATCTATGTTGATCTTGAGGAAAGATAGGAGATGGAGGGACATGAGGACCCAAGATAGATGATGAATTGGGAGAGTTCAGAGGGGAAAATGAAGGGACATAAGGACCCAATATGGAAGGTAGACATGAAGTCCTTATTAGTGGTGGAAGAGGTCCAAGGATGGAAGTGGAAGATGCAAAAGGATAATCAATAAGTTCATCAACATCTATATGACAACCAAGAATATCAGCATCTTCAGAGCGAGCATTAGAATTTTTAATAGGATCCTGGACACCTTGAATAAGAGCATTTTCTTTGATAGGATCATTCAAAGCTTACAAAGACTTAGGAAGAGTAGAAAGCAGAAGTGAACATGGAATGATAGAACAAGAAGATGGAAGACTTTGATCTTGACAAGGATCTTTGAATAGCACAAGTGCAAAATTTGTCTCTTGAATAGGCTTAACATCGGAAGTAAAAACACCATTTTTAATAACCTTAATGGAAGTATCATCTTGGGAAAGTGCAAGCATGGTAAGGTTATTTTCATTATCAATAAGCTCAACAGTGTGGGTAGTAGCTTGATCTTGCTTCGGAGAAGACTTAAGACATGGTGGAATAAATGAGGAAGGGCGTAAAGGATCAAAAGAACCATGACATAGATAGAGAACATCATGAAAAGGAGTGGATGAAATGGAGGGTTCTTGATCTTGATCTTTCTTTATATTCTTTTCTGTATCAGTTTTAGAGTCCTCTTGACATGAAGTCACTTCTAAGCATAAGGAAGCAGGTTGGAGTTGTATGCAAGACTTTGGCAGAGATGGTGAAGGAATAGCTGAAGTAGGCATTATAGTGCATAAAGGCTTAGGCTCTGTAGATTTAGCATTATCAAAAGTATTTGCAGCCAAGTGAAGGTTAGCTTGAGTATCTTTAAGAGTTAGCCCTTGAGGATAACTATAGGGAGCCACGTGAAAAGCATTAGGATTTTTGTCGAATGCAAGATTTGTGAAAGATTTGGAAGACTTGGTGACTTTAGGAGATGTAGGAGTATTGGAAGAAGTAGGGGATGGAATGGAACCATCACAAGACAAAGGTCTAGCATTAACATGATCTTTCTTGAGAGTATAATCTTTATTTTTAGCATGAGAGTTCTTAGAGTAAACATTCTTATAGTATTTACATTTATAATCAACGCGTTGAGCTTTCTCTTCCTCAAGTGAAGTAGATGTATCATCTAGGTATTATTCACAGAAATCATCAAAGTCTCTTTCAAAATCAGAGTCATATGGATCACCATCACAATCTATCCAATGTGACAACCCTTTTCTAGTAAGCACAAGCACACGATGACGAGGACTCTTAGGAATAGGGGTTTCATAGGTATTGTTACATTGTCCATCATCATAGTCATCATAGTCATCATATTCATCAAAGATGGGCATGTCACTCTTCGTGGAAGAGGTATCACAAGGGCTATCATATTGCTCATCATGGTATGTCTCGTGAAGAGAAGTAAGACTCTTGGGATAAGTAGAAGAGGAATGAGATCGTGAAGAAGAGGAAGGTGAAGACCTAGTGGAAGAAGAAGACTTAGATAATGAGGAATTTGAATAATGTTTATAATATTCATGATAAGATTTGGAAGATGAAGAATGTGAATAGTGTTTAGAAGAGTCATGATAATATTTGGAAGATTTAGAAGATGAAAGACTTTTGGAAGAAGGAGGTTGTGATAGGATCATGTTGATAATTCTAGCAAAGGCACTTGATTTAATTGATTTTTCCTCTATTTTTGCAATAAATTTTTCACCCATAAGAGTTTTTGAGGAATAATTCTCTTCAAATTGAGCAAGGAGATCAAGATCATCCATTTTCAAGAGAGGTTCCATAGCAAGATAGTTGAAACTCATAGTTCTAGAGGAAAAGGAATCAAGCGTAGGAATGATAGAGGAAAAGAATAGAAAGAAGTAGACTAGATAATAAGAGGAAAAGAATTAGGAAGACAAGAAGAATTTCCCATGTGAATAGAAGACTTTAGAAGAAAAACATGGGAAAAGTCATCTTGTGCAATTGATACCATTAACATTCATTGAGATGTTGAGCAACATAACAACACCTAAGATCTAACCTAGATTGACCAAGGAAGACTGAAAATTGAAGACACTTGGCGATAAGATGGCCTCACAAAATGTCAACACCAAACTAGGATAATAAAAGTTCTCTAATGTCCAAAGAGAGATGGTAAGATAGAAATTGCAAAAGGCATTACCAACACTGTCAAAAAGGTGCCTCAAATCAAAAGGTGACGACCCTTGCACTTTTGAATCAGGAGGTTGGACTAGGCCAAAATATAATTGAAATTGAATTTGATGGAAATGGTTTGGACAAAAAGAGTACTAAAATTATCCAAGAATGTGGCTAGCAATTCTAGAGATAAACTTTCACCAAGAATAGTCTTTTAACTTGACAATTATTCCCAAGGTGACAACAAGGTAGAAGATTGAGCAAGCTGTAAAAAAAAGGTTGGTGCTTCAACTCAGGAACTCAATTTTTTATGTTCGTTTTAAAAGATCAAGTATATCAACAGATTTTTATCATTGATCAAGCACATAAGACAACAATCAAGGAGTTCAAGCAAGCAATTGTCTTCAGATAATGAACAAGGGGCAAAGCAACCTTGCACATGAACAATAAAGTGACTTAGTATGCTACTCCTTAAAGATTCTACTTGTGTATGTTCTTGAAAATGTTTTAGCAGGCACGTAGAACATAACAACATCCTAGAAAGCTGTCTACAAGGATATACATGGATTTTCTAAAGGGTGTCCCTGATATACGCAAGGTACGTGAGGCACAAATCTAAAGATGAGAAGAATCTGAAATCACACAGCCAGGGGGAGACGGTAATCCAAATCTCCTCCTTCACTTCTCAAAGGTATAAAGTTCTTTAAGGCTTAGCCAAGAGTGAAATCTAACTCATTGCCAAGAGAGGTGTCTTTGGATTCACCTCCTGATATTTATACTCCGTCGGAACATGGGATTTAAGGTCATCCCTTGAGGTGATGAAATCCCCAAGCAGGCCTTTTAAAAAAATGAAAAGTAAGTAATTCTCTATCAAAAAGTATTGAAAAGCACTAAAGGTGGAACACTTAATGCTTAAAGCAAATATGAGGTGAGTCCACAAGGTGGAACACTTAACACCTCACACAAGCTACAAATGAGTCCACAACTTAGAAAACAAGTGAGTTCCAAAAAGCACAAAAGAGTTGCCTAGTGGAACAATTAATGCTTCTTTCCTGTAGACCCCTCCCCTTTAATGTGGCGCTGAGATTTCAACCACGGGGTGGAACGAGGGGCCGGTGGATGAGTGAGTCCAATAACCCAAGATAGAAATGTAGAACAATCAAAAGTAATCTAAGACTGCTAATCAATACTACTCATAAGTGCAAGAGGGTTTGAATCATGGAATATTTAACTTTCCAAGTAAACATGAAGTGAGTCCACAAAGTGGTGCATTTAACTCTTCATGTAAACAAGGAATGAATCCATGCCCTAGATTACTCAATGAGATGTTTTGATATTTGAGACCAAGAATTACTTAGAGTTAAAAGACAAGCATGCACTTAAACACAAATTTGTATAAAAGAAAATCTATGTTCATTCATTTCCCATTAAGAGCATCAAAAATGTGTTCTATGAAAGCGTGTAACACTCAAGCCAAACACATAAGAGATTGATTTTATGTCCAAACCAAGTGTTATATAGATTTTAAGAACTCACCTTAGGTCCAAAGATCTGCACTCCAGCATTTAGCACACATCCGAAAAAAAAACCCTAAGATGGTTAGATATGAAAATCAATTGTTAGGAGTTTGATTTAACATTGTTGTCTTCAAGAAGTCTTTAAAGATTGATTTATTTGACCCATAAAATCACAATATTAAAATTTCTGGAAAGAATAAAGTTTTTAGCCAACATCAAGAACTACCATTTCCCAAAATTATAAGGTCTTATGATTCCATTTGGTTCCTCAACCAATAACCTTTTCAGACTGCAATTTTTCTGTCATAAATCAGATTTAAAACACCAAACCCTGTCTAGAGAATCACATATATTTCTCAAAAAAGAATCTAAATGAAACCAAAACAATTTCAAAACAACTATTATTGAATCTATTTTCTAAATATGTAAGCCATTTATTTTTTCCATTCATAAATTATTTTCTAAGAGAAAATCATTGCCTACAACTCCAATGCAGATTGTTAAAAACCAGTTTTCACTCAAATGCCCGTAACTTTCACAAATATACATAAAAATGACTCAAAACAAAATGAAATAAAAGATAATTTATGTATCTTTCCAATGAATATTATTATAGGTCCTGATTCTTCATACTTTGTCCGTACTAGACATTTCAATCTGACTATATTTAGAGAATCTCAAATCTGCAAATACCCACTTTCACCAAAATGATCATAACTTATTCATTTCTTTATTAAAATGAACCAAACCAAAAGAATGAGAAATATGATTCATCATTATATCCATCCATTATGATATTATAGGGTTTCCAGTCTGTACATGGCCGTACAAGGCCTAGAACCAACACTAAAACTCAAAAACCAATCAAGAATGAGGCCAGAAATTAATCTTTTCTGCCCCACGGTGGGTGCCAAAAATGTGTGCTAGAAAGTAGTCACACTTTTTTGAATCATTACATTCAAGAACTCTCAAGAATGAGGTCTCAAACAGTGATTCACAGCTCTCTATTTGTGGAGTGCAGGGTTTTGTATATGAGGCCCTTAGATTGACCTACTTATGCCCATGCAAGTACACCAAGAAACAAGAGATTGAAAGATGAATAGCAAGCATGCTAATCTCCATGATCATCAAGTTATTGCATACAAATGAAACTAGTCTAGATGATAACAATGCAAGAAATAAACTATTCTATTGAAATGAATGCTTATACAATGTTAATCTATGAAAGGAAACATGAATTTAAACTATTATGTGAATGCAATATTAATCTAAACTATGGATTGCCATAAGGCATGAGAGAAGAAGACAAGAAGAAAGAAGTCTCAAATATCCAAGCTCCAAATGTACTCAACAAGCTTCTTCCAAGATTGCTCTCCAAACCTGCAGTATAACAATAACATGAAAATTCTGAGATCTTCAAAATGAGAAGGAGAGGGCTCCTTATATAAGAAAATGTGGAAGAGAATGCATCCTCAAGAGCAATGTGGGATAAATCCAAAAAGAGGAAATAAAACTCATTTTTTAGAGAGTGTGGAGAGAAAAGGGATTTTATTTATTTTTAATTATTTGTTTCCATTTTTTCATCACAAAGAGCTTTAAGAGGACTTTTTATTTATTTAAAAGAATGATTCTCTATTAATTAAATAAGATAACATTATTTAATTAAAAGAGAGATATTATTCTAAATAAGATAAAATCATTTAATTAAAAATGATTTTATTTCATTTAAAAGATATTTTTTTCAATTAAATAAGGTTATTTTATTTATTTAAGAGAGAACATTTATTTTAATTAAATAAAATTATTGATGACATGATTAAACCTTAGGAGATTATTGAAATGATTGAAATAGTTATGATTTGATCAAGGAAATTGATTTGAATATATTGTAAAGCATTGATTCAGAAAATTGATATTTGACAAATTGAGTAAATGGGGCCCAAAGTCTAGGCGACCATTTTAAGGTGCATACAACTCCATACCTCACAAGGTATTGAAGTAACCCAACCAGTCACCTTGGTGGTGCACACTGTTGGGAAAAATGACTCAGAGGAGGGCCTGATAAAAATAAAAGGGAAGGATGCAGGAGAAGATAGAGTTTTGGAAGAGGTAGATCAACTATTAGAGGAAGAAAGAATGGTACATCCACCTTCACCACCATCCAAGGAGGCAAGAGAGGAGGACCCAGAAGGAACCCCAAATCACCCTCGGAGCAAGGCCACAATCACACTGGAAGACAGGGCAGCTAGGTTCCTTAAGGAACTGGTAGCTATGGAGTAGGCCAGGACAGAAATTATAGAGCAGGCTAAGAGCCAGAATGAGGAAGTCATAGTTGATGCAGCTAAGTCCTTGGAAGCCTTTGTGAAGGGAGCTTGTGAAATAGATTGGACCGTACTTTAGCAAGGGGGATACACAAATAGATAAATTGAAGAAGTTTGGGTAACCACAGGCATCATACCACACGAACAGGGGCAGGCACCAATCATGCACACTCTGGCAGAGATAGAGGGATCCTTTAGGAAGACCTATTGCGATCTCCAATAGGAAAGGGAGCTGACTGGTAGTATGAAGGAGTGGATAGAAGAGAAAGTTGCATGGCAGAAGGAATGCAGGGACCTGGAAGAAAAAGTGGCACAAGCATAAGCAAAGAAGATGGATGATTTATGGGTTCTCCAAGGAGTTCAGGCCAAGCAGAAACTCATAGAACAAGATCTGGCATGCATATGAGGGCAAGCTTCGAATCCAGGGATGCCTTCACAACCCAATTCCAAAGTTTAAACTTGATTTTTTCTTAGCTATGTTGTCGTCTGGAAGATGACTAGTTTTTTTGGAGGGGATAAATGTAGTATGAATAAAGTAATGATGTATTACTTTTAGTTATAACTAATTGAGAGGGTAGTTAGGAGCAAGGAGGTGTGTCCATTGGTTTCCCCAACCAACTAACTACTTTATAAGCACTTTGGTCTTTCATGTAAAGGTGGGGGTTTTTGGTATCAATAAAAGAAGATAGCATTTCCTCACCATTTAGGTACTTGGTATACTGGTATGGTAAATTGGTATTATGTTACTCTATTATGAATATTTAATATGATGTTGGTACCATTGTTGTTAAGTATTATTCTATAGCTTTTTGTCTGTATTGCCATTCTACAGTAGTAAAAGTAGATCTAACAATGAAGAGCTATGCAATTCAATAGATAATGCAATTGTATTTGAAATGTAATCAAGTACGTTGATATGAAAGCTTGAACATAACATAAATGTAAATCAAACCTCCATGATTGTATGCTTGGAATCCACCTTAAGGGAAGAATGAATGGATCTTGAAGATGAACAAAGGATCTTGAAGGAAGATCACACCATCATGACAGCTATATCTAGGGTTTGATTGATGAATCTTGAATGCTTGAACCAAATCCCTTCAATGGCTTGAATGCTTGAATCCTTGATCTTCAATGGAGAACTTGGAAGGAGAAGAGGACTTGAATGCTTGAATGGATGCTTTCTTGAATGATCACCTTTGAGAGCTTGAGAGAGCTTAAGCATGAAAACTTGATTGAGAGATATGTTCTCACAAAACTTGATTGATGAAATGAGAGAGGAAGGCCTCCTTTTATAGTGAACTAGGGCACAATCCTCTAGAGGGGAAACTTGGAGAATTAAATCCCAATTAAGTCCTAACCTTTAGAAAATATACCTAGATTAAATGCAATTAGAGGATTTACCATTCCAAAACCTAAAATGGCTGATCTGAAGGCAGGAAAACAAATATCTCAAAAACTTGATACCCAAAAATCAAGGAATCTGGGAATCTAGATAGGGGGTCAAGGATGAGCTTGAACTTGACTAGGTTAGGTTGAGGTCGATATTGACTAGGTCGGGGTTGAGGTCAAATTTGACCCAAAAATGTCACCCTTGACCCAAAAATGTCACCTTTAACCCAAAATGTCACCTTTGACCTAAAAATGTCACCTTTGACCCAAAATGTCACCTTTGACCCAAAATGTCACCTTTGACCCAAAATGTCACTTTTGACTTAAAATGTCACCTTTGACCCAAAATGTCACCTTTGACCAAAAGTCAAGAATCTCAGAATTTCAATTCAGGATGCCAGAATTCTGTAGAAAAGAAGTGGAAAATTGGGAAAAAGCCAGATCAAAGTCGGGGACCCATTCAAGGTGCTTGACATGATCCCAAAATACCTACTTGGAGGGATAAACACTCTTAACATGGAAGTGCTTCCATCTTAAGATGATACATTAAGCCCCCACTTTAGCAAGATTATGGATTCGATGCAAACTCTTGGTAAAGGAGAAGAAAGAAGAGATCCAAGTGGATTCACAGAGAGATAAAATAACACTTAGCTAAGGACACAAGCCCCCAGGCTAAGGATTCTAACTCAACATATACGTGTGAGGGTGCGAAAAAACAAAAGAACAAGGGTTAGTACAAATAACCCAAATTAATTAGCATAAGAAACCTTGCTAAGAAATATTTCTCATACTAATATCATATTTGGAAAGCTATCATAAAAGCATAAATGATTACATAGGAAAGACAAGAGAAACACTATAAATAATATAACTTCATGATCCCATCATACTAGCATGAAATCAAAAAGAGAGAAAAGAGAAAGTGATTACCTCGCCCAGTAAGATGCCCACCTTACCGTGAATCACCCTGGAGGGAGAGCCCAAGAGGTTCACCCATAAAATATGCTTGCAATTGTAATGCATCTTCTAGCGGCTTCTGGAATACCCATAGATCCACCTTCTTGTATCACTATGAATATGAAATGCATGTCTCCTTAGGATTTAGCAACTTATGCGTGTTACCTTCAGAAGATTTAGCATATAAATGTGTCTTTTTAGGATTTAGCAACTTATGTGTGTTACCCTCCAAGATTTAGCATATTTAAAACTGGAAATGTGTGTCCCTTCAAGATTTAGCCACTTATGTGTGTTACCTTTAGAGGATTTAGCATATTAAAAAATTTGAAAAATGCATGTTTGCTTAGGATTTAGCAACTTATGTGCATTAACTTCGGAAGATTTAGCATATAAATGCATGTCTTTTTAGGATTTAGCAACTTATGTGTGTTACATTCCAAGATTTAGCATGTAAAAATAAAAAACTATAGTACAAGGGAGGCCCTATATATGCCCCCCTCCTTAATATGGAAAAAACATACTATTTTGACATGTTAAGGAAAGAAAAGAATAAGGATAAAGCCTTCCTCAGCATCAAGACAATATCCACAAACAACACCCAGTCCAAGCCAAGAAGGTCATAGCTCCTATGAGGCCGTGGAAGGGATGAATGCAAAGAGATATCATGGAAGAAGTGAAAATAAAGTAGCCCTTATGAGGGATAACACACTATTTAGTTTCCAAAGTGAGAGATATATCAACCATGAAAACCCAATGTCAGACAACAAAATAGGTTGTGATCAAGGACAAAGAAACTCAATGCAAACCAAAATTTTCATGTATGATTGGATATCGCATAATAGATAAATACTGCTTAACCAAGGAAAGAGGTGAATCATAGAAAGACAAAGAAGAAGGAGATGCCATCCTTGCCCCCCAAGTGTAGGAACAAAGATGGAAGAGGATACCTACTTCACAATGCAAGGAGATATCATGTTTAGCAACAATGTATACCATATTCGTAGAGAGGGATATTGACCCCTACATCCAAGAGTATAGATAATCGTGAAAAGGATATGTCACTCATGGAAAAGGATCCTCAAATGAAAAAGATCTTGTCAACAAGACCCCCACCAAAAAGGAGTGATTTAGATAAAATATCATCTTCCAAAAGGTGAGAACAAAGATTCAATCATCAAGCCCCCTGTAAAGGAGAGGAAGAGGAATCTTTGGAATGAGGGAAACAACTCTAACACCAAAGCAAGGGTAAGAGTCTATAACGAACATAATTTGCAACATAGAGAAGAAGTGACGACTTAGGACAACAACTTCTCATATAAGAAGGTTATCCATAGTCAAAACATCTGTCAATATGATGAAATAATATTGCAATATAAAAAAATACCACTAAGCTAAGGAAATCTGCTCCCTAGACAAAGAGAAAGAAGAAAGAACCTTGCCCCCCAAGTATGAAAGGAAAGGAATATCTTTTCAAAACACATGTCCTAGAAAAGATATCTTGAATAATAAAAGAGAGCAATGGATGAAAATATATCATAATACAAACCATCGATATAAATAAAAGAATAACCAATTAAACTCAAAGTAGGAACATAATGGATTGTAAAAGACAGGAAGAAATATACCTCTTGCCCCCCAATCAAGAGGGAAAAAGAGAGTGAGGGGTAAAATTATGAATAAATTTCAAAGGACAAGTTTCTTTTCTCTTATCTTTATGGATCAGATAATAAGGAGAAGGTATTTTGAATAATCTTTACACATCATGAACCATAGTTTGAACCTTAACATAAGTGTGGGAAGAACTAGGAATAGAAGATGAAGAATTAGGAATCAGATTAGGAAAGATAGGATTATGACTAGGAAGTTTAGGAACTAGATTATGAAGATTAGGAATACTAGGAAAAGTGTAGGACGTGATATGAATGGAAGACACAACCAAAGGAAAACTTGGAACCATAGTTGGAAAAGGGTTGGAATAGAGATGAGTAATATTATGGTAAGAATGATGTGACGTAGGATCTTGATTTATTATAAGGTCAGTAATAAGGAGAAGAGCATTAAGGGAATGCCTATCTTTCTCTGCTAATGTCTCATCACTAGAAGGAATCCTAAATTGAGGTGAAGGATGTATAATGTCATCTTCTTTCGCATAAGGTAAGTGTGTTTTAGAGCATATGTCATCCTCTTGTATTATGAATTCTTCACAAGGATGAGATAAATCAATGTATTGATCCAAAATAGGAGGATTATCCATAATGGTTTCATGAGGAAGAGAGTAATCAATATTAAAATCCAAAGGTTCATCCCAAATAGGAGGATTATCCACAATGGCTTCATGAGGAAGAGAGTAATAAACATTGAAATCCAAAGGTTCATCCCAAATAGGAGGATTATCCACAATGGCTTCATGAGGAAGAGAGTAATCAACATCAAAATCCAAAGGTTCATCCCGAATAGGAGGATTATCTATAATGGTTTCATGAAGAAAATCAATATCGAAATCCAAAGGTTCATCCCAAATAGGAGGATTATCCAAAATGGCTTCATGAGGAAGAGAGTAATCAATATCCAAATTTAAAGGTTCATCCCAAATAGGAGGATTATCATCCCTATCTATAAAGCACATTGTAGGAGTGCCATGAGTCATTAAAGCTTGATCCCTAAAGGGGAAAGAAGCTAAATTGTATTGTAAACAAGGCTCATAGAAAAGACATATATGAGGAGAAGAATGAACATCAATCCCCAACTCATCTTTATAAAGGTCAATTGAAGAGGTTGTAGAGGAAGATGAAATAGGAATAGGATCAATGGAGATCCCATTCAAACAATTTTCATCCTCACTTCCATGTACCTCATTAAGGGATCTATCACCTTGAACAACAAAAGCCTCATCAAAGTACTCAAAACAAGAATCATACATGTTGAATACTAAAAGCATGAAAATGTAAATGTTTTTGTATTTGTAAAGAAATTTTGCAATTTTTTTGTATTTTTGAAATATAAATGCAAGGGGATAAAAGAAACCTAATCTTAATGCAAGAAAACAAATGATCTAACACCAAAAAGAAAGAGTTGTCTAGCACGGGTTCACCAAAATGTAAAGGATAAAATGGTGTATGGGGTCCTAGAACAATGGTTTGCACATAAAAGACACCCCAAAGCCAATTTTGTATACTTACATTTCAATTGTATTGATATGGAGAGTAAATGTAAATGGCTAATGTTCAAATGAAGAGATAAAGATACTTACCTCTGAAAAAGAATTGGCTGAAAACCCTGTCAAACGATCTCAAAAACTGTTGATTTACACATCCTTTAACCGAAACTGCGAGATCTACAAAACCCAAAAATATTTTTCTGAGATTTGAATTGAGTTAAAATTGAGGATGGGTCAAAATCAAGGTTGTACCTAACCAGGTTAGGTTCAAGGTTGAACCTGACCAGGTCAGGTTCGAGGTTGTCCCTGACTAGGTCAGGATCGATATTTTTATTCTGAAGTCCATTTCAAATCTGTTGGCAGATCGTGAAAGTTCATAGAAAAGGGTATCCAAATTCATCCTCATATCCAAAGTCCCGCACCTGTACCTGCAAGAAAAATGGTTTTTGTTATTTGTTTGGGGGGTTTGCCTTGGTCAAACTCCAGTTTGGAATCAACCTTAATATTGAAATTGAAATGGACAATGCTAGCAAGTAGTAGAAGTAGATCTAACAATGAAGCTATGCAATTCAATAGATAATGCAATTGTATTTGAAATGTAATCAAGTATGTTGATATGAAATCTTGAACATAACATAAATATAAATCAAACCTCCATGATTGTATGCTTGGAATCCACCTTGAGGGAAAAATGAATGGATCTTGAAGATGAACAAAGGATCTTGAAGGAAGATCACACCATCATGATGGCTAGATGTAGGGTTTGAATGATGAATCTTGAATGCTTGAACCAAATCCCTTCAATGGCTTGAATGCTTGAATCCTTGATCTTCAATGGAGAACTTGGATGGAGAAGAGGACTTGAATGCTTGAATGGATGCTTGCTTGAATGATCACCTTGAGAGCTTGAGAGAGCTTGAGCATGAAAAATTAATTGAGAGATATGTTCTCACAAAACTTGATTGATGAAATGAGAGAGGAAGGCCTCCTGTTATAGTGAATTAGGGCACAATCCTCTAGAGGGGCCACCTTGGAGAATTAAATCCCAATTAGGTCCTAACCTTTAGAAAATATACCTAGATTAAATGCAATTAGAGGATTTACCATTTCGAAACCTGAAATGGCTGATCCGGAGGTGGAAAAACAAATATCCCAAAAACCCAATGCCCAAAAATAAAGGAATCTAGAAATCTAGATAGGGGATCAAGGATGAGCTCAAACTTGACCAAGTCAGGGTCGAGGTCGACTTTGACCCAAAAATGTCACCCTTGACCCAAAAATGTCACCTTTGACCCAAAAATGTCACCTTTGACCAAAAATGTCACCTTTGACCCAAAAATGTCACCTTTGACCCAAAAATGTCACCTTTGACCCAAAATGTCACCTTTGACCCAAAATGTCACTTTTGACCCAAATGGCACCTTTGACCCAAAATGTCACCTTTGACCCAAAAGTCAAGAATCTCAGAATATCAGTTCAGGATGCCAAAATTCTACAGAAAAGAAGTGGAAGATGGGGAAAAAGCTAGATCAAAGCTGGGAACCCATTCAAGGTGCTTGACATGATCCCAAAACACCTACTTGGAGGACTAAACACTCTTGACATGGAAGTGCTTCCATTGTAAGACAATATAGGAATGATAATACATGTCCTTCATCAAACAGTGCAGATGTTATCAAACATAGAATTTCAGCTAATCAATATGAATATCATACGAAACATTGGTTGGGCACAACACAACATGAAATGTATGTGTCTATTATACACTAAGTTTGCACCTTTATCTCAAGCTCTCGTAGTCATGATAACCTAGTATAACATGGGAATCATGTCTAAGTTGTGGGACCTATGCTAACTGAGATGAGACCTCCAAGTTCTAGGTTGGTTCCTCTTGGATAATCACCTTAATTTTCTTTTAGACATGAAATGTAAACTTTTGAAGGAAAGGGATAGAAGGAGTGCTTGGAAAGGGAAATGATTGAAAGCAAACTACCTACTAGGTGATGCACCAATTAGGGTTTGGATCTTAGTATAGAGGAATGTAACCAATGAAAGGCTTAGGTCTAGTAGGTCACAATTTACTGAATAGGCTTGCATAAGTATTTCATAGAAGGGTCTAAACATAAGACACAATTTATGACCTACAAGTAGACATTCACTTCTGCAACTCGGTGTAGGAATGAGACAAGACTGTTAGGGGGCTGAAGTATGCCCACAAAACCATCTAAATCAGATCAAACACAATAACACATAGTTATAGAAAGTAAGAGGGATCAGGAACCCTAAGTTGTCATTCAAAAAACATACATATGCTTTGATCCAATAAAAGATGACCCAAATAAGGAAGCATAGGGACCTGAAGGATTGTCACAAAATACCTCTACAATATCTGAATAATCAATGGGAGAAATAGAATTGTATAAGCTAGAGGGTAGAGATGATACCATAGATGACCCTTAAGAAAAATGAAATTCTTCTACAATTGTCCAACTCTTTGATTTGAAAGCTCCCAAAAAATACAATATATACATACTCAACTACACGCAGGCAGGAGTCAAAAGACCTAACTAGGGTTACAAGTTTAAACAATGATATCAAACCCTAAGGTACTGATCACCTATTAATGAAAATCTCTAAGAACCGGTGATCAAATCATATCTTTCTTTGCATTTTGATCTTGTACTGAGCCCCCCCTACAGATATAGCAACCTCGATGCATCTACCCACCTACAACTCTACTAAGCCATGAAGGCTCACAAATATGATCCTAAAGATATTTGGGTTTAAAAAGACTAACCCTGCAAAAGGTGGTGCCAAGCTCATTAAAGCTTCAACATGACATGGTACTCTATAAAGTCCATGGCACCAACTATCAGATCATCCATCATCATCTCTCCAACAATCCCTATCCTAAAGAATTAAATTTCAGCTACCCATCTTATCGCGCATGGCCGCAAGAACAAAACCCTAGCAAAACCCTCGCAGAGAAATATTTAAATTTGAACTATAACAACTAGCCGGTCATTTTTAAAATGTAGTCGTCGATGCAAAATCTTCCTGGTAGATGAAAAGCTATGATGCACTGAGAAAACAACTCAAAATCCCCCCTGAGAAGTCAAATGCCACCTTGGAAGTCAGCAACCAATGAAATTTTAGCATGTCGGCACACCTGTCATTTTGGCCCCACCTCGAGCTCTTCCTCTTTTAAGTCATTCGGTGACCACGCGACCGTAGACCTCTCCTAATTTGTGAAATTCTTTAGTTAACCCTAGTTTGGTCAAGCGATTGAGTGAACAAGGAGTTTCATTGAATCGTTGAGTCTTTTAACTTACCCTGGTTATACTTTCCGAATGCGAGAAAACTTCATTTTCATGTTCACAAGATAACCCTTTAACCACTCATGAGAATCTTGACAGACATCTAGCAAACCAGTGATCGAAGACATTGGCTAAGTCATAGAACACTTTCTACCTTTGCCAGTTTATTTAGAGATTCAGTGAACAAAGCGTTCACTGAATTGCTAAGTCATTTGGAGCACCGCTAAACTATTATGTGAATGAGCGAACACATGAAACCCTTATCAGAACTGCCAAACATAGAGGACACTAAATTCCCTCAGTTGCCAAATTACCAAATCACCCAGCTGACAACCCTCTAATCAGATGGTGGGCGCAAGATCTTATACCTCTGACAAAACCCTTCAGATTATATGCTAACCGTCGATCCTTTGAGATGTCAGAAGCCCTGATCGCTGAAGAACTTGGTCCCACTGACAAATAAGCTGAATCAGCACATGTGGACCAATTAGAATATGCCAACTATGCACACCTGGCACTAGACCCACTATAAACTCAGCATCTAATCAGATAGCTATCTAAAGATTGCATGGCTCTGACAGATTCTTTCAAATCATAAGATAGTCATCGATCCTCTTTTAAGATAGGCCCCACCGATGAACCTCCACATCATCAACTACTAACGAATCAGAAGCTGCCAAATTAGAAGACATGGAATTGGACCCACTCAACCTTTGAACACTACATGGGAAGGAAATCAACGGTTGTCGCAAGATCTTATAGCTCTGATAGATTCCTTGTGAACTTACGAGAGCCGTCGAATCTACTTGACTGGGACTCCATTCTGAAAAATCTCCCTAATACTAAATCTACGGCTAGTCTCATCCCCTTATGACTCAGAAGATTACATGAGATTATCAGACAACCATCATATTAGAATCTTCACCGCTACCTATAGAAATAACCCCACTTTGACCTGGCGATTCAACGAACAAAGGCATTTTCTATTCGTGAGATACTTTGATGAACTGTGGTTAGGTCAAATGAATACGTGAACAAAGGGATTTTGCTAATTCGCTGAAACATGCATAACCTCGGGTTTACAATAAGCGAATTCCCGAATGAAGGAAGTTAACCATTTGCTGAGTCGTAGACCATTAAGACTTGACCGCCAAATATTTCATGATTAAGAGGATTGTTGCAGTCGCCGGTTCATTGAAAGGAAAGACAACCACCGGGAAAAATAAGAGAACTGGTGACTGATGAAAGTATAAAGCGCACATGGATTTTTGAAAACTTAAGTGGCCACGATAAAGTAACAACCAAATAGAACATGGTCTAGGGTCTCTTAGGGTTTTTTCAATACCAATGGCTAGTTTTATGAAATTTTTTGGCCTCTAGACCAGAGAGTTAAAAGACTGAAGAGGCCAGGAAACAAGAGATAAATTCATGAAAATTTCTAGGAAGCCTAGCAAGGTGAAAATAGAGACTTTGGAGTAGATCTTAGCCAAATTTGCATGTACATGGAAATTAGGGGAACATTTTAGCGATTTTTGCTAGACGTTAGCCTGCTAGACATGGAAAACCAGTGGCCTTAAAGAAATTCATTAAGCATGGGGTCATTCTGAGGAACAAAAAACTTTGACAGAGACAAAATTGGAACCAGAGAGACAAACTTGTGCATAGGAACTTCTTGGAAAGTAGGAGACTAACCTAGAAAATAGGGAAAGAAAGCAGGGGAAACAAATATTTACAAGAATTTACAGAGAGGGATTAACCTCAAAGCAAGGCTTTAAGTGGAATCCATTCACTAATATTGGCAAGGTATCTCCTTCAAGAGTTGAACGATAAAAAGCGTTAGATCCCTTCCATTCTATTATAACAAATGGTCCACCCCAAAAAGAATCAAATTTTGTATGCCTGCCAGGCTTGGACTTGAACTCATCCCACTTGAGGACTACATCCCCAACCTTGAAATTTTTGACTCTGGCTCTTCTATCAAAACTTTTCTTTGTCTGAATCTGATGGGATTCCATGTCCTGCATTGATTTGTCTCTGATTTCTTCCAATTCCATCAACTGAGCATATCTAATCTGCAAAGGATCTCCTTCCTCAAATAGGGCATATTGAGTGGCTAAGTCCAGAGCTGGTAATTCAGTTGAAATGGACAACTTAGCCTCCCTACCATATACTAGCATATAAGGAGAATTACCAATGATTTTCTTTGGGGTAATTCTATCTAACCATAAGGCAGACCTGAGTTTGGTATGCCAATCCCTCTGATTATCTTGAAGAGTCTTCTTGATTATCCTAATCAAGTTCTTATTGGTGGATTCTGCCAAGCCATTTCCTTGAGGGTAGTAATTGGAACTAGTATTCAGATAGATGTCATTCTTGACTGCCCACTCTGAGACTTTAAGGCCTATGAATGCCAATGCATTATCTAAAATTATGGAATGAGGAGTGCCAAACCTATGAACTATATCATCATAAAAGCTTAGGAAAACACTCTCATTTGATTCTTTTAAAGGAATTGCTTCTGTCCATCTAGTGAAATAATCAGTTGCAATAATTATCCATTTATGGCCTACACTAGATGGAGGATTGATCATTCCAATGAAATCTATACCCCACTTTATGAAGGGCTGCTCTGCTCTGACTGGCCATAGGGGCAAGGCTTCAAGCCTTTCTTTTCCTACAAACATAGCACACTTGATGCATTTTCTTACATAATCATCATGGCTATCCTTAAAGATAGATGTCCAATAGTATCCAGCACTCATGATTTTAAAAGCATTAGTCCTAGGAGAAAAGTGACCTCCAGAAGGTCCATCATGAAACTCAAATAGGACATTAGCTATCTTTTGTGAATCTATGCATCTTAAAAGGACACCACTATGATCCTTTCTGAAAAGAACCTCATTTATCAGCACAAAAGGAATAGATTGCAACCTACAATACCTTCTTTTTGCTAAATCTAGGCCTGTAGGACATTGTCCTGTCTTCAAATAATTGATCATATTAGGAAACCAACTTGTTACCTTGGCTTGTTCTTTTGTAGAATGCACCACCAGAGATGCATCTATTTGTTCCAATTTCTTTGAACTTTCATCCCCTGCCAAATGCTCACAAAGACCTCTTCCTCTAACCAGCTTGGTGGTTTGAATATCTATGTCATATTCCATCACCTTGGTGATCCAACCAGCTCTTTTCTCATTAAGGTCCTTGGAAAGAAAAAACTCTTTGACACTTGGATGAGTAACCTTCAAGTGTACCTTCCTATGGGTCAATAGATATCTGAACTTTTTAAGGCTCTTCACCACAACAAGCACATGTTTTTCTACAAAAGAGTATCTCTATTCATACTCCTCTAAACCTTTGCTAAAGAAAGCAATAGGCTGCTCCAATCCATCTGAATTTTCTTGAGTCGGCATTGCAAATATAGCATCATGACCCCCATAAGCATAAAGGATAAAATCCTTACTGAAATTTGGATTTAGGAGGGCAAGAGCTTTTGTTAAGGCCTCTTTGATAGCTTGGAAATTAACTCTCCCTTCTTTGGTCCAACTGAAAGTTGAACTCTTCTTTAACATGGTTGTCAAAGGCTTTAGTAAATCTGCAATGTTAGGCAAGAACCTCCTAACAAAATTAATCTTTCCTAAGAAAGATTGGAGACTTTTCTTGTTATGTGGTAGGGGTAGCTCTAGGATACCTAAAATTCTCTCAGTATCCACTATAATTGCTTCTTTGGATACTACATATTCCACAATTTTCCTTCATGAACTGCAAACACACATTTCTTTGGATTAAGAGATATCCCAAACTCTCTACACCTTTCAAAAATCTTCCTCAAATGTTTGATGTGATCTACTGCATGTTTTGAATAGATAGTTATGTCATCTAAGTAGACCAGAAAAAACTTGTTCATAAGGATTTTAAAGGCCATATCCATTTCCTTTTGAAATGTAGCACCTGCATTTGACAAACCAAATGACATCTTTTGATATGCCATGGTTCCCCAATTGGTTGTAAATGCAGTCTTGTATTGATCCTCTTCATTAACTAAGATCTTATTGTATCCTAAATAGCCATCCAACAATGAAAATCTCTCAGATCTAGAGACACATTGTAAGATTTGTTCCATAGAGGGTAGTGGATGGCGGTCTTTTAATGAGGCTTTGTTAAGATCCCTAAAGTCAACACATAACCTTAGCTCCCCATTCTTTTTCCTGATAGGAACAAGGTTGGAAACCTAACTAGTATGCTTAATGGGGTAGATGATACCACTTTCTATCAATTTGAGTACTTCTTTATGCATAAGTGGCTCAAGCTTGGGATTAACAGGCCTTTATTTTTGCCTCACTAGTTTGGCATTTGGTTCTAATTCAATAGTGTGCTGAGCAAGGGTAGGATCAAAACCTTTGAGATCCTCATATTGCCATGCAAAAAAATCATTGAATTCCTTGAATAATTGGGTATAAGCTTGCTTTTCCAATTCAGTGTTCACTTTTCCAAATTGTAGGCTCTTACCTAGTTCCAACTCTAGTTCAACACAATGTTCTTGTTGGACTACCAGGATAGCTTTATTTTTCTTGACTTCATCATCCTTGTTGAAGATAGTCTCTAAGGTAACAAGACCTCTAGGCATCTTATTGGACTTCAATTGTATCACCTGATCACCATAGTTTTGTGATAGCCTATCTTGATTGTGTTCTGAAAAAACATCTTCTTCAAACAAGAACTACAGAATTTATTCATCATTGTCAAATACCTGCCAAATAACATCATTATTAGGAATAGATGGTCTGAAAATCACTTTGATATGCTATTGATCCCCTTCTTTTGAGATGTTATTTAGAATGTCATATTGGGATCCAATAGCAGCTAACCTATCTGCATTTTGATTTCACTTCCTAGGGATAGCAACAATATTAAAAGCATAAAAATCTTCAATTGCATCCCAAACTCTATGTTTGTATGCTTTCAAAGTGTCATTTTTTGTTTCACTTATCCCTCTTACTTGGCTGACAACTAATTCACTAT
The DNA here is from genome assembly GCA_027943335.1 of Chamaecyparis obtusa. NCBI lineage: Eukaryota > Viridiplantae > Streptophyta > Pinopsida > Cupressales > Cupressaceae > Chamaecyparis > Chamaecyparis obtusa. The sequence goes on along the minus strand of BSBK01011055.1, from coordinate 47,291 downwards.
CACCATAAACTTTTAAGGCCTTAAGCCCTCTTTTTCTAGCCCACTCTAGTCCATTAACTAGACCCTCATATTCTGCAGTGTTGCTAGTGCAGGAGAAACTGAATCTAAAGGCAGTATAATACCTTTCTCCTTTTGGGGACACTAGCATAGTACCACCACTAGAACCATGTCTACTTCTAGCCCCATCAAAAAATAGTTCCCAAACCTGATTTTTCTAATCCTCTGAATTAGTGTCCTCTTTGAGAAGGCTTGGATATATGAAATCATTTTCTTGTATCAAATAACTTCCCAAACCAAAATCCCAAACAAGATTTCCTTGGGCCTTTGAAGCTCTTTCATCTGGAAGAATATCTGAGATACTCTCTATCTTTGTGCTTGCTTCACTAATGGTTTGGAAGTCAATATCATCAAATATAGGTCAGTTTGCATTGATGGTATTGGACACATATGGTTCTATGTGGCATTTTTCTAATGGTTCTAACTTAATGGTGACCTTGGTCCCATATCTTGTATGAAATAACATGTGAGACCAGTCAGAAGATAGATAGCCTCCTATCTTGGCTGTAAACTCCCTTGAAAGATATATAGAAAATAATGCAGGGAGATCTATGATGTATATATCAAGGATGATGGAAAAATTAGGACTAGCATGTAGGATTAAACTAGTATCCTTGGCCACACCTATAGTATTGACTGAGGATCCATCAAGTTGGGTAACCTTCTTTTGGAAGGGCTCATATTTTAGTCCTAATTGATCAGCTACTTTCTCAGGCATTATAGTGCTAGTAGCTCCACTATCCACCATACAATTATGTACTAAAGATTTTCCAATAATTAAAGATACATAAAAGGGAGGTGGCTTTGAATTCCTACCTTGTGTGGCATTTCCTTTGGAGTTACTACTTGGAGCCTCCTTTTCTTGATCAGTGTTAACCATCACTGGCTTTGCAACTTCTTTTGCAAGTTGATGAGTTGCCACCTCTGTCATGGCCTTCTTCAAAATTTCAAGCTGTCCTGGAAGAGCCAAAGAGTCCCACATGGACATGGTGATATTCACCTTCTTCATGTTGTCTACAATATTAAATGGTGTCATAGTGTGTACTCTTTGTTGTGTCTTTACTATGATGGGCTCCAGCTCCTTAGACTGCTGGCCTTCTTTGCTTGTAATGACAGGAGCCCCCTTAGGTATGATGGGAGTGGCTTGCTGCAGTGGCTCTGTAGATGTAGTGGATTTGGCATTGGAATCTACTCCCTCCATGTCTTGAGCTCTTCTCTTTTCTCTTGTATAGGCAACAAAAGCAACCTCATCATTGACTCCATTGAATTTTGGTTGTTCCCAATTAAAAAGAGTAGTCTCATTTTCTTATGATTCTTGTTGAGGAAATGACCCACTAGATGAAGCCTCTGGTTGAGCTTGTGAGGCATTTTGAACCATTAGAGCTTGGTTCACCTATCCATTTGAAGATGTAGCCTGATTGTGAGGCTGATTACAAGGAAAGCACCATTCATTCTCCATAGACACATTATTTTGACTAGGAACCATATCCCTCACTGGATTTGCAAAATTTAGAGGTGTAGGGTTATATGGTTGGAATGGTCTTTGATTGAAGCTTTTTATTTGTCCTTGATAGCCTCCTTGGTATGGTGGCCTATTTTGCTGATAAGGTTGTCCTTGATTTTGATATTGTTGATTAGGACCTTGGCCTTGTGATTGAAATGGTGGTCTGATTCCTTGACCTTGCTTCTTTAGATTTGTGACCTCTTTAGTCAAGGTCTGCAACAAATTTGTCATCTCTTGCTTACTACTTTCTTGGCTATTCTTTATCTCTTGCAGCTCTTGAGAGAAACTAGCTCTTAGTTCTTGACCACTAGTACTAGCTTGGGGTGCTAATATGGTGGGAATAGGGGTAAATGGGGGTACTTGGGCAGGTGCAATGGGTTGAAGGCTAGGAAAAATGGGCATTGGAGGCCTTCTAGCAATCATTCCTGCTTGAATTAAATAATTTTCAGTCTTGATAGCTATGTCAAAGGCTTGGGACAAGGAAGTACCACCCATAGACTAGATCATGATAGAGATTTGACCATTTAGACTTTTTAAGTAATAAAGGAAAGCATGGTCAGCTAATGGTCTTATAGAGACTAGAATTCTATTCCATGTTTTGAGGAATCTACTATTGTAATCTATCATTTTCTCTTGAGGGTCTCTCTTAATGGTTGTCAACTGCTCAACTAGAGACAAGTTATCTGATTTATCCTCAAAATGTTTACTTAATGCATCTCCTAATTCATCCCATGAAGTAATGGAACCAACAGTTAGAGTTATAAACCATTTTAGAGCCTTACCTTTTAGAGAGGCTACTAATAATTTTGTGGCCACATCTTCTTGAGTAATGTTGTGTATGTTGTAGATGGTGGTCACATCTCTTATGTGTTCAAAAGTAGTAGTCTACCCTTCACCGGTGAAATCAGGTATACTTTTTAGTGCCACCAAGGGCATGTCATGATGTTGAGAAAATTTCAATGGAATACCCTGATTGAAAGGTGCAAATGCAAATGGTCTAGCCATTGTAGGAGTTGGAATCTAAAGATTAACAACTAAGTGAGCTGTATTTACTGCTAAATCTGAATCTTCTTCTAGATCTCTGGTTAGAGATCTACCTCTTCTTCTGGGATAAAAGGACAAAGGTCTCCTTTCTGAAGTATCAAGAGGTGTTGATTGAACTCTCCTTGGAGGGGATGTCCTTTGAGTTGACCTACCTTTGTGACTTCTTCTTGAGGGCAACTCTGAAAATTTAGTGGGCTTTGAGCTTCTAGTTTCAATCTTTCTCATAAACCTTGAACAAGGTTGTCTTTAATCCTTCCATCAATGGAGCCACTAGATATACTTGATAAAACAACTTCTAAAAGTCTATAGTATGCAATCTGTATATCAAAGATAGCATAAAAACAATATGAATTTCTTGTGTAGTCCCACCGGGCATGCTACAATTGTTATACACTAAGTTTGCGCCTTTATCTCAAGCTCTCATAGTCTTGATAACCTAGTATAACATGGGAATCATCTCTAGGTTGTGGGACCTATGCTAACTAATATTAGACCTTGAGGTTCTAGGCTGGTTCCTCTTGGATAAGCACCTTAATTTGCTTTTAGACATGAAAAGTAAACTTTTGAAGGAAAGGGATAGAAGGAGTGCTTGGAAAGGGAAATGATTGAAAGAAAACTACCTACTATGTGATGCACCAAAATTAGGGTTTGGATCTCAGTATAGAGGAATAAAAACCAATGAAAGGCTTAGGTCTAGTAGGTCCCAAATTACTGAATAGGCTTGCATAAGTATTTCATACAAGGGTCTGAACATAAGACACAATTTATGACTTGCAAGCAGACATTCACTTCTGCAACTCGGTGTAGGAATGAGACAAGACTGTTAGGGGGCTAAAGTATGCCCAAAAAAGAATCTAAATCAGATCAAACACAATAACACAGAGTTACAAAAAGTAAGAGGGATCAGGAACCCTAAGTTGTCATTGAAAAACATACATATGCTTTGATCCATTAAGAGATGACCCAAACAAGGAAGCATAGGGACATGAAGGATTGTCACAAAATACCTCTGCAATATCTAAATAATCAATGGGAGAAATACAACTGTATAAGAAAGAGGGTAGAGATGACACCATAGATGACCCTTAAGAAAAATGAAATTCTTCTACAATTGTCCAACTATTCACTTTGAAAGCTCCCAAAAATACAATATATACATACTCAATTGCATGCAGCTAGGAGTCAAAAGACCTAACTAGGGTTACAAGTTTAAATAATGATATCAAACCCTAAGGTACTGATCACCTATTAATGAAAATCTCTAAGAACCAATGATCAAATCATATCTTTCTTTGCGTGTTGATCTTGTACTAAGCCCCTCCTGTAGACACAACAACCTCGATCCATCTACCCACCTGCAACTCTACTAAGCCATGAAGGCTCACAAATCTGATCCTAAAGATATTTGGGTTTAAAAAGATTAACCCTGCAAAAGGTGGTGCCAAGCTCATTAGAGCTTCAACATGACATGGTACTCTATAAAGTCCATGGCACCAACTATCAGATCATCCATGATCATCTCTCCAACAATCCCTATCCTGAAGAATTCAATTCCAGCTACCCATCTTATCGCGCATGGCTACAAGAAAAAAAACCCTAGCAAAACCCTCGAAGAGAAATATTTAAATTTGAACTGCAATGGCTAGCTGGTCATTTTTAAAATGTAGCCATCGATGCGAAATCTTCCCAGAAGATGAACGGTTGCAATGCACTGAGAAAACAACTCAAAATCCCCCCTAACAAGTCAAATGCCACCTTGGAAGTCAGCAGCCAATGAAATTTTAGCATGTCAGCACACCTATCATTTTGGCCCCACCTTGAGCCTTTCCTCTTTTAAGTCATTTGGTGACCACACGACCGAAGACCTCTCCTCATTCATGAAATTCTTTAGTTAACCCTGGTCTGGTCAAGCGATTCAGTGAACAAGGAGTTTCGCTGAATCCTGAGTCTTTTAACTGACCCTGGTTATACTCCGCGAGTGCGAGAAAACTTCATTTTCATGTGCGCAAGATAACCCTTTACCACTCATGAGAATCCCAATAGACATCTAATGAACCGGTGACTGAAGACATTTGCTAAGTTGCAAAACACTTTCTACCTTTGCCAGTTTATTTAGAGATTCAATGAACAAAGCGTTCACTGAATCGCTAAGTCATTTGGAGCACCGCTAAACTATTATGAGAATGAGTGAACACATGAAACCCTTATCAGAACCACCAAACATAGATGACACTAAATTCCCTCAGTCACCAATTTGCCAAATCGCCCAACTGACAACCCTCTAATCGGATGGTGGGTGCAAGATCTTATAACTCTAACACAACCCTTCAGATTATACGCTAACCGTCGATCCTATGAGATGTCAGAAGCCCTGATCACTGAAGAACTTGGTCCCACTAACAAATAAGCTGACTCAGCACATGTGGACCAATCAGAATATGCCAACTGTGCACACCTGGCACTAGACCCACCATAAACTCGGCATCTAATTGGATGACTATCTTAAGATCGCATGGCTCTAACAGATTCTTTCAGATCATAAGACAACTGTCGATTGTCTTTTAAGATAGGCCCGACTGATGAACCTCCACATCATCAACCGCTAATGAATTAGAAGCTGCCAACTCGGAAGACATGGAAGTGGACCCACTCAACCTTTGAATGCTAAATGGGAAGGAAATCAACAGTCGTCGCAAGATCTTATAGCTTTGACAGATTCCTTGTGAACTTACGAGAGTCGTCGGATCTACTTGACTGGGACCCCATTCTGACAAATCTCTCTGATACCAAATCTACGGCTAGTCTCATCCCCTTATGACTCAGAAGATTCCATGAGATTATCAGACAACCGTCGGATTAGAATCTTCATCTCTGCCTACAGGAATAACCCCGCTTTGACCTAGCGATTCAGCAAACAAAGGCATTTTCTATTTGTGAGATACTTTGATGAACTGTGGTTAAGTCAAATGAATATGCAAACAAAGGGATTTTTCTAATTCGCTAAAACATGCATAACCTCGGGGTTACAATAAGCGAATGCCTGACTGAAGGAAGTTAACCATTTGCTAAGTCGCAGAGCGTTAAGACTTGACCGCCATAAATATTTCATGATTAAGAGGATTGCTACAGTCGCTAGTTCGCTGAAAGGAAAGACAACTACCGGGAAAAATAAGAGAACTGGTGACTGAGGAAAATATAAAGGGCACATGGATTTTTGAAAACTTAAGTGGCCGTGATAAAGTAACGACCAAATAGAACATGGTCTAGGGTCTGTTAGGGTTTTTTGAATACCAACGGCTAGTTTTATGAATTTTTTGGCCTGCAAACCGGAGAGTTAAAAGATTGCAGAGGCCAGGAAACAAGAGATAAATTCATAAAAATTTCATGGAAGCCTAGCGAGGTGAAAATAGAGACTTTGGAGTAGATCTTAGCAAAATTTGCATGTACATGGAAATTAGGGTAACAGTGTCATTTTATAGTTCAAATCCTAATATAAAGATTGGGCAAACATTGTTTGAAAGATTGAAGCCATATCATATCAGGACAAACAAAATGTTTGAAACTTGTTGTTGTCATTATCATATTGAATTTGATCTCCACTATCAAGTTTTTCAAAAGTTTGTAGAAGACACTTATGGTTTTGAAAATGCTCCCCCTACTAGATGAAGTGAGTTCATCTCATCCATTTTATGTGACAAAAGAGATGATGTAGCTGGACAAATAAATTTCATAAAAAGAATATGTCAAACATGTGTTGATTTATCTCTTTTTCCTTTGAAAAAGGAAAATATTGATGTAACAAAGATGGTAAATTGCAAGAGTTACAAATATGTAAAGAATGAAACAAAATCTAGGAAAGAATCCAAAAAGTTAGAATATGTTGAAGAGGAGATAAATGTTGGAGTATTTATAGAAAAATTTAAAATTTTGATTCAACCCTACATTCATCATATTTTTTTTGCAAAGTGACAAGCACAACAATTCCAAACACTGAGAGACAATTTCCCACTTGGAACTATTGTATCAGTTGTTGATTTTACATAAAATTATTCATTTGTTCATCAAAAGGCAATTCAATCAAAATATTATTTTTCAGAGAAAATTACTATTATGGTACATGTGTGTTATCGACGTGCACAATTAGATTTGGATGGTATTCATAGCACATTTGAAGCATGAGTCATCAAGAAGGAATATCATTTTTATATAAGTGATGATAGAGAGCATGACATTCATTATGTAGAACACTGCTTCAAGATGTTTTTTGCAAATTTGAAAGAAAGAGGTATACAAATTGATAAACATTATGTTTGGTCAGATGGATGTGCTGCACAATTCAAATCATCGAGACCATTTTATGCACTATCTAGATATCATCATAATGAAAACATACCACATGTCTGGAGTTTCTTTGAGAGTGGACATGGAAAAGGTGAACATGATGGTGTCGGAGCTTGCATCAAACATGCTATACGAAAGTATCAAATGAATTATAAGGGAGTTCATATAAAAAATGCACATGATGTGGTTGAATGGTGCAAGACACATTTCATACCAAATGACAATGACATGTCATCAAGATTGACTCAGGCGGTGCCATAGAAAATTTTGGGAGATAAAAGGTATGCACACATTTTTAAATTATTTGAAAGTGTTTAAATTTTTTATGATATTCTTTATTCAAATTATATTTATAGAATGTATTATATATGCATTTGTTTAGGTGTGGATAGAAAAATTATGCATGGTTACAATAGGATAAAAAAAATGTGATCTTTGCATTCAGTTATGAGTACGAATTGTCACAATTGGATGTTGAACACTAGGGACTACTCATGCTTTTGTTGTCACTGCATTGCTGACAATTATGAGAAATGTATCAATCAAGACTATGGATATGTAGGAGCATGGAATCTAGTGCCACTAGTTGTTGCTGATACATTTGATAGAGATGAAGATGAAAACTTCGATGATGTCCCTTTGATTTCTACTGATTACGATCATATCTTAGGATTGGTCAAAATTGGTAAGTATATATATTTCACATTATATGGTACATTGAGATGCATGTATACATAGATAGATAGATCTATATATTGAACTATGTAAATTTTAAGATCTCACACATGTATATATAAATTTACTGTGCAGGAGATGTCTTTACAGTGATTGTTGAGCGTGGAAATGTAGAAGGAGTTGGTTATTATTTACTGCGTTGTACTATAGAGAGGATGAAGTTACTTGAACCTAAAGAAAGTGATGGAATGTTGTTCCCCATAGGTTTGTACATGAAAAATTAATCATTAATCATTAATTAGTATTAATAGGTTCTATTAGGTCAAGTAAGTGGTCTTATTAGGTCTTAAGGGTCCTAGGATGTACTAATTGATTTTAATAGGTCGTATTAGGTCTTAAGGGTCCTAGAATGTACTAATTGGTATTAATAGGTCCTATTAGGTCAAGTAAGTGGTCTTATTAGGTCTTAAGGGTTGTTTAGGGTGACAATGGGTCCTCATATCAATTAATAGAACCTAAGATACATGAATGGGTCCTAGGGAATCCTAAGATACATTAATTGGTCTTGGAGGGGTCATATGTGTCTTTAGATGTCATAAGGTATGGATAAGGTTGGAATAGAATGCCTTAAGGCTTCGTAGGTGTCATAAATGCTTCTAAGGGATTATAGGTTAAATTAATTGATCATAATGCGTCCTAGGTCTCTTAAGATATTGTAAGGGATGGATAAAGGTCCTAGAATGTCTTAAGGGGTCGTATGTGTCATAAGAGGTCCTTAGGGATCCAAATGTTTCTTAAGGGGTATTAAGGGTGACAATGGATCCTTGTATGTATTAATGGAGCATAAGATACATCAATGGGTCCAAGCACATCCTAAGATTATTTAATGGGTATTGGGGGTCCTAAGGTTCATATTTGTTTTAAGATTTCATAAGGGATCCAGATAAGATTCCTAGAATGTTAATGGGTCGTAGGTGCAATAAGTGGTCCTAAGGGATCCTAAATTACATTAATTGATCCTAGTATGTCTTAAGGTTTCTTGAGGGAAACAATGGGTCCTAGATGTGTCTTAAGATAGTGTAAGGGATGGATAAGGGTCCTAGAGTTTCTTAAGGGGTTGTGGGTAACATAAGAGGTCCTAAGGGGTCCTAGGTTACATTAGTGGATCCTCGTATGTATTAATTGAATCTAAGATACATAAATGTGTCCTAGGAAAATGTAAGATATGTTAATGGGTCTTGATGATCTGAAGGGGTCATATATGTCTTAAAATGTCATAAGGGATGTATAATGGTCCAATAATGTTAATGGGTCATAGATGTGATAAGTGGTCTAAGGGATCTTAGGTTACATTAATTGATACTAGTATGTCTTAAGGGTTCTTGCAGGCAACGATGGGTTCACATATGTATTAATAGAAGCTAAGATAGATGAATGGGTCCTAGCACATTTTAAGATATAATAATGGGTCGTATGGGTCTTAAGGGGTGCTATGTGTCTTAAGATGTCATAAGTGATGCGTAATGGTCCTAGAATGTCTTAAAGGGTTGTAGGCATCATAATAGGTCCTAAGAGATCATAGGTTACATTAATTCATCCTAATATGTCTTAAGGAGCCTTGAGAGAAATAATGAGTCCGTGTATGCATTAATGGAACCCAAAATGTACATCAATAGGTCATAGGACATCCTAATATGTATTATAAGGTCTTGAGATTCTTAAGGGATCCTAAGTGTCTTAATATGTTGTAAGGAAGGGATAAGGGTCCTAGAAACTTACTAATATATTTTTTTAACATATTGTAACATAGTACTAGGTCATTTTCAAAAATTTAACTATGATTTTCTAAGATTTCTACAAACTAAAAATTATTTCAAACAAATAACTAACTAATATTTACTAACTTTACTAACAATGCGTGAATGGGTGAGAGAGAGAGAGATTCCTAATATTTACTAACTTTAAACTTGAAATTTAAAAACAAATATTTTTAATAATTTCTATAAGATCTCAATGTTTTCTAACATTTCTATTATGGTTTCTAATGTTTTGTAAATATTTTCTAACAGTTGCTAACAAACTACTACAATTTTCTACCATTTTCTAACATATTCTAACATTTATACTACGGTTTTTAATATTTTCTAACATTTTCTAACAATTCTACTATGATTTTCTAACATTTATACTATGATTTTTAATATTTTCTAACAATTCTACTATGATTTTCTAACATTTTCTAACATTCTACTGTCATTTTCTAACATATTCTAATATTTAACTATGATTTTCTAACATTCTACTATCATTTTCTAACATATTCTAATATTTAACTACATTTTTTTAACATTCTACTATCATTTTCTAACATATTCTAATTTTTATCTACGATTTTCTAACATTTCTACAAATAAAAAATTATTTAAAACAAATAACTAACTAAAATAAATATAAAACATATAATTTACAATAAAAAATGAGAAAAATGTGTGTACCTGATACTAGTAACAATCTGATGAGGTTGAAAAAGGTTGGGAGGTGTTGATGTCGTACTGGATGTCACTTCTTCGCTCCAAGCCTTGGGGTCCGCAAAATCCAAATAGTAATAATGAAAAATAAAAAAGCATTACCAGAAATTTATAAAGAAATCTAACCATAGGGGCTTCGCGCGAAGACCCCACTTCGCCCGAAGTACCCTGCGTAGGGTACTTCATGCGAAGTGGGGTCTTCGCACGAAGCCCCCCATGCAGGGTACTTCGCGCAAAGCACCCCACCTAGGTAAATATTCTACCGAATTTGCATTAGTTGAATCTACGTCTGGCGGATCCACAACACCTATTAAATGATCAGATTGGGGCTCTTTCTCCATGACTTTAATTTATTAAGTCTTACATACATAAACGCTACTAGTGTAGGTTAAGCTATCAAGTTATAGATTTTGACCCAAGTGTAGAGAAATAAGATTTCCCTTTTATGAAACACGTGTTATAGATTTGGTAAACATTTTGTATTTGATTACGGAAAAAGAAGGTTTTGATTGGGTCCCGAAACCCAGTACAATCAGATTTTGAGGGGGATTTGGAACCCCAACAAGATGGATAGTTGCAATAGATAAAACATTATAGGACAACAACCTAGAACCAACAATCAGATAGAAGCACTACATAATAGAACATTTAAATTTCAAGCTACCCAAAAGGACCCAACACAAGGCTTACACCGTATATCATAGAACTAGTCTCCCAATCAAGGAGATCCTTGGGGTTTTTAAGGGAACCCCAAACCATAACTTTGCGTTTTATCATGGTTTCCAAAACCATAATTACAAACAACCTAAAAAAAAGAATACCATAAGACCAACTGAAACTATGGGGTTTTGAAAGGCTCCCCAAAACACAGTGGGTTTTGACTTGGCTCCCACAACCATAATGACTTTTAAAATATCACCCAGAACCATGTCATGGAGTTTTAAGGGACTCCCCAAACCTTGCCAATGGGTTTTAACAAGGCTCCCAAAACTTTAAGACAAATCCTTCCAACCAAGATCAACTGAGAATGATCTGCTGCCAGGGTTTTTGCATGGTGTTAGCTTGTGGTGACTAATCAGGAAAGTACTATCCAGGAAAGTACTGTACACTTTTCCTCCCGACCTCGCCGGGGTTCGGGGCCGGGCCGGGCCCCGAGTGGGGGTTTGGCGGCAGCAGCCCCCAAGAGCAGGGGTTCGGGGGCGCAGCCCCCGAGGAAATTTTTTTGACGCCGACTACTTTTTCGATTATTTAGGCCGACTACTTATAACTCATTCTAACCCTAAAGCGGAAAAATATTGTATAATATGGCTTAGGGTTAGGGATTTTCATGATGTATGATTTTAGTACTTGCGGCAGAATTGGGCTGTAAAGGATTACGGATTGTAATCAGGTTGTAATCACTGGATAATAATAATATTGGACTCGCTGTTGGTGGACGTAGCCCAGGGATTGGGTGAACCACGTTAAATCTGTGTGTCTTGTGTTCTATTTTGTGTGGTTTATTATTTTCTGATATTAGTTATATTTGCACATAATTGTTATTTCTGCCTTGTTAATCCTAACACATGGTCCCTAAACCAAAAAAGAGGGTTTTAGCTTGGAACCCACAACCCTCCAAATAAAATAAACATAACTAGATCCTTTGAGAAGTTTTATCACAACAACCATGCTCCTTCCCACCTTAATAGGGAGAGAGGCCACCTCAATAGGATCATCCATGATGAAACAAGCTTGATGGAGAACCGTCATCAAGATGATACCCTCTCTCATGCTTCCAATACTCAGGAATAAGCACATAGAGCTAACACCTTTCCCAACAAATATTTCTTCACCTCCATAGAAGACACCTCCACCTCAATAGGAGTGAGAGGATACGAAAGAGAAAGGACAACAAGCCACAACCCAATCAGAGAAGAACTAAGAAACCCCACCTCAATAGGAGGACATTCCACCTTTATAGAAATGTCATAGAGATACCACTAAAGAAAATATCAAAGATCCCACTGAAGCAAACAAAATCATAAAGCTCCATGCTCCTAGTAGGGAAAACCAAGCCCCGAACCTCTTCCTCAACCAAAAACTCAATAAGGCCAAGATGGGCACTTGAAAATTACTAGCATCTGTCTAACCAAAAAACAAAACAAAACCACAAAAAACAACCCAGAGGAACAAAATGCCAACCAACGAGGTATTGGCTAAATCATAAACTAATAAAAAGGCCATTAATTTACAGTGTCATGAGTTGACCAAAACTTTTATACAGACCAAAAATTTGCCTTTCACAATAATTTTTTGTAAACTCCGAGGTGGTTATCTGAAACTTTGAAGGTATCGTGCCAGCTATGTAAAAATTGTTAATTTATATTATCATTCTAAGTTTTACATCGGTACTAACGAACGATTAAAAGTTATTATAAAACTAGTCAAACTAGTACAGATTCCACAAATAAATAAATTGCATGCTTTAACTATAAATAGGAGGATGATTAAACTTTTTCTCACAGAATAGATAACTGATTGAAAGCACAAACGGCGAAGGGATACCCATACCTGCTCTTCTTATTGTTCCTCACCTCTTCTGCCTTTGTGTCTGGTAAAATGCATTCTTCTTCTTCTCTTCTTTAATCAATATTTATTTACTAAATACATAATTAGCCGATAGGCTTTCTCCCGGGGAGATGCCCGTCACTAATTTAAGACTTTCTGGCAGTCTTACACCACAAAATAAGAAAGTGTTGCCGGAAATATCTGTCGGTTAAAAAAAAAGTAAATGGGCAAGTGGCAATGACAAATTTCTCCTGCAAAGAATATGTATCTTTCCTAATCATCCGTCTATTATCTTGTTTCCTTTCTATTAATTGGTAATTTTAGTACAACAGGAGACAAAAACAGAAACAATGGACAATTGCAGTATTGAAGACAATGCATTCAAGGGCAATAATTATAGTTTCGAGAATGTCCAATTATCGTGGCATATAAACAACAGAAGTGTGGAAGCAGCACCGAGTATGCAATCTGACGAATATCAAATCAGAATAAATGAAGTTGTGCAGATTCTCCAGTTGTTTCCCCTCAAGCCAATCAATAGTTAAGTATTTGGTTCGGATTGATTCAAGCAAATCGAATAAAATGGATTGTTTGTGGTCATAAATCTGAAACCTTGACGAGAGCTTTTCAATTAGTATGGCTTGCAAACAGAGATTCAAGGAATGGCTTGAATTCACACAGGACCCGACGCAGCCCAGCCTCCAATTTTTTACCCTTTATTTAATGTCACTGTATAAATGAAGCGGATCGAAGATTGCAATAGTTAAAATGATTAAATTCTTGGCACTGTGGTCGAATTACCTCCAATTTGGTACCTCTACAATTAGAGGCCTATTGCTCATTTATACTTCTATGTTAGTCTAAAGATGAATATAATTATGCTCATGAATAACTCAGTTAATAGAAAAAATTTATTAAATTATTAATAGCTCATTTACTATGTTTTCCCTTTTTTTTAAAAAAAATTATTTAAACTAATGAGTGTATTTTTTATTAATATAAAATGTTAAAGGCATAAAAAAATGTTACATACTAAACCATGGGATAAGGTAGGTGGAGCGGGGTGTTGTGTATGTGAAGCAATGAGAAGAGGAAGGGAAAATGAAAATGAAAATGAAAATGAAAAGACGTTGTGGAGAATCAAAAGGTGGAACTTCAACTCCTTGAAGACATATACAACATGTAGAGGTGACGTTAGGAAAGGGTGGGGGTAGCAGAGAAGAGCATGTAGCAGAAGACTTCTATTGCATAGGAAATAAGAGGAAAGATTGTGGGTGGTATACAGTGAATGGTCATGTTTGTGTAATTGCAGATTTAAAATGAATTAAGTTGTATTTCATTGTTCCAATTTTGTATTAATTACAAACAGGGTCTCTGTTTAGTTTATGTATGTTTGAATTGAGAAGTGTGTTTGGATGGAGTTTATTGTTTTTCTTTTGCATCAACAAATACTCTTAATTTTCCATCATTAAAGCCTATTTATCATATGCAATAAAAGTTAAAATCCATAACAAGATACATATGCTAGAATATGTATTATAAAATTATATGTGCCTAAATTTTTCCATTACTACTTCATAATTAGTAATGATAAAATATTGAATGACAGTTTTACAAATAATATGTGCAGTAATGATTAGAGTTAAAAACGTTATTGTACTTAATCATGGAAAGTTTTTATTTATAACGAATATTAACTTTTGCATCAACAAATAATCTTAATTTTTCATCATTAATGTCTATTTGTCATATGCAATAAAACTTAAAATCCATAGCAAGATACATATGCTAGAACATGTATCATAAAAATATACGTGCCTCAACTTTTCCATTACTACTTTAAAATAGTAATTATAAAATGTTGAATGAAAGCTTTAAAAATAATGTGTGCACTAATGATTGGAGTTAAAAACGTTATTGTACTAAATCATGGAAAGTTTTTATTTATAATGACTATTACAAATTATTTAAAGTATTTATCAATTCTTTCAAATATGAAGTACTTAATATCATAATTCTACTAATCAATTAAAGATATTTTATTATAATAAATACTAAAAGAAAATCAATATAAAGTACTTAATATCATATATTATTTTTGTTGATTTTGTAATATTATTTAAAATAAATCATGTCCACTATCTCATACAAAATTAGGAAGGATTGAAGGGGTGGAAATATGAAGTAGTTATATTATTTTTATTTGGGATTTCATATATCACATTGGTTTTTAAATAACTTTTAAAAGTATTTATCACAAAAACACAACAAACAAAGAAATACCATGATAGAAATAAAGGGATATATTGAAGATGAAATATGGATAAATAGAGATAGAGATACAAATAGATAAAGAGATATAGATATATAGAATAAGATGGAGAGGAAGAGATATAGATGATGAGATAGAGCTAATTTTGAATTATTAATTTCAAAAATATCAGTTTTCCATTTCATATAGCAAATGATAGCTAGAGGGATAGGAATATATATATATATATATATATATATATATATATATATATATATATAGAGAGAGAGAGAGAGAGAGAGAGAGAGAGAGAGAGAGAGAGAGAGAATTTTGATTTATCATGTAGAAGTCTAGGGAGGTGTTGAAATTAGGGTTGGAATAAGATGGAGAGGAAGAGATAGAGCCAAATTTCAATTATTGATTTGAAAAAGCTAGGTTGTCTATTTCATATATAGGAAACAATAGTTAAATGATAGTTAGAGGGATAGGGTAATATAGAGAGAGATAACGAGAAAGAAAGGGGTGGAGAAAGTGAGTAAGATGAATAATATAAAGAGAAAAGAGAGATTGAGAGGTGAAAAGATTGATAGAGATAAAAGTAGGGAGGGAAACATAGGAGATGATTTTGATTTATCAAGTAGAAGGGTGGGGAGGTGTTCAAATTAGGGTTCTCATGGATGTTTCTACAAGAGGATGCAACATTTTAGGAAAAAAATTGAGAAGTTTTTATCTCTCACTTGTCATAGTGATAGCATGATTATAATAGGTAGTATATCAATGGAAAAAATCTTATATAATACATTTTAAGATTATTCTTTTTGTTTTATTACTAAGAGGTATAAGCTGATATTTTATAATATATATTAATATATTTTTCAGAGATCTTATTATGGTCTATTTTCATTATATGTGGGATGTTATTACAATTACAATCTAAACATAGATTTATGAGTAGTGTTGAATTAAGATTAGGGTTTTATACATAATTCGAGTAATGATTAAAGTTAGGTTAGGGTTCAATTAGAGAAACTAGAGTTAGATATAGGGTTAGATTGTGTGAGTTACCTTATATTTTTCATAAAAATATTAGCAAGGGAAGTTATTTCTTTGCATTAATTCTATTTCTTTCACATCATTTCCTTAGTTTGAAAGTACACACACACACACACGCACACACACACATATATATTTTAAAACCAAACACGGAGCACAAATTATTTTTGTGTGTGTGTGTATGTTTGTGTTTGTATTTGTGTTTCGTGTGTGTGTGTGTGTGTGTGTTTGTGTGTGTCTGTGTGTGTGTGAGAGAGGGAGAGTTTAATTGTTGCTTTCAAAAAGCTAGGTTGTGCATAAATAATATAGGAAATGATAGTTAGAGGGATAAAGAGATATAGGGAGAGATACAGAGATATAGGTTTAGAGAGAGGGGTAAAGTGAGTAAAATGAATAATAGAAAGACAAAAGAGAGATGGAGAGGTGAACTGCCCCATTGGGGAGGGAGTTGCTTTATGAAAGACAAAAAAAATTTTTTTACCATTTTAATAATATACTCATATAAATTAAGATAATTTGAAGGATGAATATATCAATTAAAGTTTTTTAGAAAAGTATACTAAGATTTTCAAGTCATATGTATATGTAAATTCACACACACATACATACAAAGATTGAGTAGAAGGGGTCTATTATAAAATAGAGTGATAAAAACATAGAAACAAGTAGAGAGAAAAATAGAGAGGGAGGGAGAAAGAGATAGGGATAGAGAAATATGTGAATAGAAAGAGAAATAAATAGGGTGGATATGGATGGTGAAATGGGGGGGGGAGAAAGGAAGGAGAGATGGGAAGTGATAGAAAGAGAGTGACTGAAAGTGTGAGAGGAAGACATATATGTAGAGGGAGGTAGAGAAGAAGAAGACAAGAGGAAAAGTAACTAAATATAGAGTGATATTGTGTACCTATGACCCAGTCAATACTTTGGATTCATAGTACATGATAATACTTAGTATATTTTCAAGAAGGAAAAGGAGAAGGAGGAGAGTATGGGGAGAGAGGAGGAGGAGAAGGAGATGAAGAAGAAGAAGGAGAAGACTAAGAAGAAGAAGGATAGAAAAGAGAAGGATGAGAGGAAGGAGGAAAAATATAAGGAAATAAAAGAAGGAGAAACAGGAGAAGAAAAAGATGAAGAAGAGAAAAATGAGGAGGAGAGAAAGGAAAATAATTATAGAAGATGGAGAAGGAGAAGACTAAAAAGAAAAGGTTGAGGAGAAGGAGAAGGAGGAGGAAGAGAACTTGAGAAGAAGTTATAGTAGAAAACAAAGAACAAGAAGGAATATGAAGGACAAGGAGGAGAAGGAAGGAAGGTGGAAAAGAAGGGGGAGGATAAGAGACAAAAGGGGAAGAAGAAGAACAAGAAAAATAATCCATATACAATTACATGGAAAATAGAAGATTCTCTCTATAGAAGCAATGCTACATCATGTAATGTATATAATATTATCGACGTAACCCTTGCACCATTCAAAGGTGCAAGTGCTAGTTTACTAATTTGGCAGGTGTTGGTAAATACAAAGAGCCCATGGGAGTTAATGACCCCCTCCCTGAGCAGTGCACACATTATAGTAGTCACTATAAAGGGGATTGCAATCCTTTTACCAGTGGCTGCAATGATACGTGCATAAATTCTGATAATGCTGATAGTGGGAAATGCAATATATTAAATCTTTTCATATGGTATTGTATGTGTTATAAAACCTGTTAGAATAGCAATGTTCCAAATGGATTGCGCTTCTTATGGGAGACAATGAATAAATAAATAATTTTTTCATTGGATTTTGACCAGATTAAATTTTATTTTCAAATAATTTGAGTTGAATAGTTTTGAGTGAATCTATAATACATTCAGTCTTCTTTGGTGCACTTAAATTAAGAAAAGGATCTAATTTTTTTCTAATATTATATTGGTATTTTTTGTGTGAATGTCTAAAATTTGTTGTCAATCAAGATCATATTTTAATACTATTAACTTGATGAAAACCTTTGAGTGTGATAGAATAATATTACAATCTAGAAATCCACTTATTTAAGGAATCAAAAGACCAATTCTCTAAATCAAAATTGTTAATTTCAATAAAAATCCTTAAGTGTGTGAGAATAAAGATCGTGACCTTGTAGTCTATTTATTAAAGAATTTAAAAGACTATTCAAAACAAAAATCAATAGGGATGAGGTTAATGGTTATTGATTAACTTTTTGCATGTGAACCTAATCTAAAGCATGATTAGTTGGCATGCACGATTAAAAGAGCTTATGCACTCCTAACCACCATCTTCCATTGCTTCGGTCGGTCCCTCACAGTTCTTCATGATGTTACTTTCTTAGCTTAGTAACCCTAGGGTAAATGAAGTCCTCGTTTCCTCCTTGAAGGAGTGATATCCTAAGTGAATAGGTGAAAATTTAAAATGATTCTAATTTTGATCCACATGTAGGATTGTATGCAACATCCATAGATTTTGTACTACATAAATCTCACTATCCTTAGAAAATGGTAATGAAACACATCAGCTACAATAATAACCAATCTATCATTACATATTTACTATTTATAACATGATTGTACTTCCTATTTGATACATACATAAATTATGATAATTTTGATGATGGGAAATGCAAGATGGTAAATCATTTTGTATGGTATTGTAGAAATGCTCCAAATAGACTATGCTTCTTATGAGCCTATGAATAAATACATAATTTTGTCATTAGATTTCGATGATTAAATTTTATTTTCAAATGATATTGTTGCATGAGTGTCCCCCAATGTCACTAGTTAAAACTGAATAGATGAAAAAAAAAAAGGCAAAACATTTGTTAGTCAAAGATGCAAATGACACATGAATCTATACAAGTGACCCCAATGACACTACTCAACCATGCAAGACCAAACTATTATTTGAAAATATAGGTGCGAATAGTCTAAATAACTAATCAACTATGAAACCAAGGAACCATTAGCACAAAAGTAGAAATCCCCCATAATACTGGCAAATGAGAGGCATGACAAGTCCACTTAAACAATAAGTAGAAGATGAAGATAAGGCCCTTGCAAAAAGAGCATGACCTTAATTTATCTATGATGTAGAATTTGGTTCAACTTCTATAGTCATTACTATCTGGTAAAAGCCTCTACTTCTGAGTTGAAGTAGAATATTTAGCTTTCATTCCAAATAGTTATATTGTGTTAGATTTGTAGAGGCTAGAAGATCCATTTGTTATACACTCTAAATTTCTTTAATACCTCCAAAAGGAAAATGTTCTACTGATTTTCCTAGCCCTCACTCTAATACCATTTAAAATTTGGAGTTATAGTTGCACAAATATCTAGCTAAGAACAACAAACAAAGCTTGGATAAATAAAAATATAGAGAGGGAAAACATGACAATAGAGGATTGAATTAAATCTCTCATTCCACAATGATTTCAAATTTGCATATAATGCATGATTTTCATAAAGAAACCACTATTAGCAAAGAAAATCATGATGAAGAGTGCACGAGTAGTAAGAATGCATGTAAAATTAACATCAATTCTCTTTAGTTAGCCTTATTCATGAAAAAGGAAGCTATCCCTCATTTACAGAGAAAGTTGGAGGACTATACCAAAGCCAGAAAAGATTAGTCGTAATTCAAAGAACAAACTGAAGATTGGGATTGAAATTAATGCTAGCAAAATCCTAAACATTGGAGTAGAGAAAAATCAAAACATAGCCCAAATGTTTTGGTCTTACTTGCTAGCTTGCATTCAACTTATGATTTATGACTAACCCTCACAAGATGATAGAGCATTTGATTTTTAATTACAATATGGTTCCCCTTCTTCCTGCAACACTGTTAGAATAACTAAGAGGGGGGTGAATCAATTATCCACAGTCCCAAATTACAAAATGTATCACTCAAAACAAATTCAGCTAATTCTACAACTCGGTAAACAATGACTATTAAATTGTTTATCTCTTTATCGATTATGAATTAATTTCTCATAGTGATTACTGACCAAATCAAATATGCAACATGTAAAGTATGATATCCAAACAATCACCACATAAACACATAACACAAAGATTTAACGTGGAAACCCTGTAAAGGGAAAAACCACCTGGGACCAGTAACCCAAAATATTTTCACACTTCTAAAGTGAGCTCGATGAAGAGCCAACCCTTTTAAAGGTTACAAAACACACTGTAAGGTGTGACCTTGTTAGAGGATTTAAAACTAACAGTTATCATCTAACCAGCATTCACTATGGGGTTGACAAGATAATAATGTACATTCTATGAATGACATACAAGACTTTCAAGTCCACTTGGTTAAGAGATTTTATTTGTTTACAATGGTTAAACTAAAATAGTAGGTGATATTATTACAATACAACTTGACTTTGTAGATGTTTAGATCTATTCTAAGCTCATACAAATCCTCTGATCAATATTTCTATCTAGTTCATCAACATTCAATAACTTACTGTCCCTTGGTAAAAGCTCTCTGACGCTCGGTTAACTCTGCAGTTCGGTTCTCCTTTAACTAGTCTGATCAGGCATGCATGAAGCTATGTTCACGTGACATCTTTGAAGTCTCCTTCTTCTAGCATTCTTTTCACAATGAAATCAATGTTTCTTAAATAGATAAGTAAAATGTTTTATTTTCATCCATCAGATTTTTCCACTTAATCTCCTTCGTTGATTTTTTCGCTTAAAATTTCCTCGAAAAATGTGTTTCAATTCCATCCTTTAGATCTTCCTCAAATTTTTTTAGCCATTGATCTCATAACAAACTTTATATGTCCACCTCGCAATCATACACTTTACAGCTCATCCATTTCTGTCAGCTAAACTATACTTCTTAGTTCCTTTATCCATACTTGGTTAACAAAGAAATGTGTTGGTGGACACAAGCTCAATTGATACTGTCGCTTAGTATACACAACACTGGCTTGGTGTATACTGGAATGCTTCATTAACCGACAACACTACTTTGTAACATTTTTCTTCTATCTTTATAACAGATTACTCTAACATAATCAAGTCAATAGTATGAATTCATAGACTCATTAATAAGTTACCAAGAGTATTCATTATCCTCATCTGTCATATCCATCTTCCTCCATGTAGATATCTCATTTCTTCATCTTTTCTCCTCTTTTACAAATGTTTAGATATTTACCACTACCATGATAAGTACTGTCAAAACTAGTTGACATCAATGACAACATAAAGACTGATTTAATTAAATTACATATCCATTCAGTACTCGGTGATCTCTAATCACTGATCTTCAAGTCATTCAGATATTCAATCAGTTGTAGTTCATCAATCTATCCCTTTGGCATTGATAGAAACTCTAGCAATATGAAATATACCATACACATACCAAACATGTATTCTACAACTATGTAAAAAAATGTTGTAGCTCAGTAAGCTCTCCCTAGCCTAATATGTATAATCACTACATTACATGACAGCATTACAAGTGCAGACTTTCTTCTGCAAATTTGATCTTTTCAGTGCTCAGATTCCTTCTTCTGTTCTCAGCAAAAAATCTTCAAAACTCTCTCTGACTTCTTTAGTTTATCTCTCCTTTCAGTTCCCCCTTTGACAACAATCTTTGTCTGATATTTCATTGACTTCTTCTCCCTTTATCATTCTTGTTTCATATTGAGATCTCTCTCCCTTTGACAACAATACCAAAGAAAAATATAAAACCTTCAGCTCTATGGTAGCCAAGTGACTCACTATTGTACAATGCATATAATGTATCTCTGTATCTCAGTATACCGTTATGTAACTTGTTCCTCAAATCTTTCACAACCTTAGACAAAATCCAAAGTGTGAGCTATGTTGCATCAAAATGAATGATCTTCTGATAAGATTAGGCTGATGCAACCTCTAGATCACATTAGTGACTAGTAGACAGGGGACGGAACCCAAGTCTAGTCCTCAAGTATTCAAAAGTTTCCTTTGGTAGAGGCTGGGTAAAAATATCAGCAAGTTGCTGTTTTGATGTAACATATTCGAGTTTAACTTGCTTCTCCTATACTTTTTCTCTTAAGTAGTGATACTTAATAGAAATATGCTTGGTCTTTGAGTGCATTACAGGATTTTTTGAAATATTTATTGCGCTTGTGTTGTCACAATATATAATCATCAGCTCAGTGATTACCTCACTCATTCCTTCCAACACTTGTTTGATGTAGGAAATGTGTGAACAGTTTTTAGCAGCAACAACATACTCTGCTTTGGCAGTAGACTGAGAAATACAAGATTGTTTCTTACTTGTCCAAGTAAAAAGTCTTTCACCAAAGAAAAATGCTCCTTCGGTTGTACATTTTCTATCATCTATATTTCCAGCCTAATCAGCATTGGTGTAGACTCTTAGTTCAAACTTTCCTTCCTTTGGATACCATAATCCATAGTTCTCTATTTTCTTCTGGTATCTCAAGATTCTTTTTGTAGCAACCATGTGTGACTCTGTAGGATTTGCAAAAAATCTAGCAACAATTCCCACAGCATGTGAATTATTTGGTCTACTATGCACTACATACATCAACTTACCAATCATAGATCAATACAATCTCTGGTTTACCTCTGTACATGCATCATCTTTAGTCAGTTTGCAATCTGTGACCATCGGTGGTCCAACTAGTTTAGCATCTTCCATGCCAAATGTTCTTAGTACTTCCTTAATATACTTTGATTGTGTGATGAATATCCCATCATTCTGCTGAATAACATGTAGTCCTAGAAAGAACTTAATCTCTCCAAACATAGACATTTCAAAATCTTTTCTCATCTCATCAGAAAATGATTTACATATGTGATCTTGTCCTCCAAAAATAATATCATCCACAAATATTTTAGCAATCATAATAGTGTCATCTAACTCTCCTTTCATATACAAATTGTTGTTTTCACTAGTTTTAACAAAACCAATACTTAAAAAATAAGTATGCAGCCTTTCATACCAAGCTCTAGGTGCTTTCTTTAAACCATATAAAGCTTTGCGTAGTCTACATACTATGTCTCTCTTGTCTAGATCAACAATCCCTTATGGTTGTTCTATGTAGACCTCCTCTTCTAGTATCCCATTCAGAAAAGAAGACTTAACATACATTTGATAGACTTTAAACTTCTTATGTGCTGCATATGCAAGTAACACTTAGACTCCCTCTAGCCTAGCAATAGGTGCAAAAGTTTCACCATAATCAATTCCTTCCTCCTATGCATATCCCTTGCAAACTAGTCTAGCTTTATTCCTTGTAACCTCTCCATTTTCATTCAGCGTGTTTCTGAAAATCCATTTAGTACCAATAACATTCTTATCTTTTGGTCAAGGTACTAAGGTCCATGTCTTGTTTTTCTCTATCTGTTATATCTCTTCATTCATTGCATTTACCCATTCATCATTCTCCAATGCAACCTTAACATTTTTCGGTTCAAACTCACAAACTAAGCATGTACCTTGTCTTAACTTACTTCTTGTCTGCATGCTAGCTTTCTTGTCACCAATGATTTGGTTCTTAGGATGATGTCTTCTGACAAATCTTGCCATCACTTGATCTCTTCTTTGTTGTTCATCCTGTTCAGGTTCATTTCCTTTCTTAGTAGCCTCTTCTTGATCCTCGGCTTCCCTTTCCTGTTCCTTGATGTTGTTTTCCTGATGACTGGTTGACATAGTCTACGACTTTGGTAGGTACTCTGGATGTTTAATGTAATTGAATCTACCATAATCTTCCAGCTCCCTAGTGCTTTCTTTACCATTGTTATCATCAAATTCATTAACCCTGACATTTCAACTTTCAATCATTTTATTAGTAACTTTATTCAGAAACTTGTAAGCTTTGCTTTTAGTGGAATATCCAAGAAATATCCCTTCATCCCCTTTAGAGTCAAACTTTCCATTTCTTTCATCTTTCAGAATAAAACATTTTCTACCAAAAATTATGAAGTAACTTACAGTCAGTTTCTGACCAAACCATAACTCGTAGGGTGTTTTGTTTGTCCTTCTTCAATTTTACTCAGTTCAGAACATAAATAGTTGTGCTAACTACCTCTCTCCAGTATGTCTGAGCAACATTCTTTTCTACCATCAGTGTCCTTGCACAATCAACAATTGATCTATTCCTCCTTTCTGCAATCCCATTCTGTTGAGGTGTTCTCAATGCAAAAACCTATCTTTTTATACCGTGCTCATTACAATAGTTAGTAAATTCATCAGGAATAAATTCACCACCTCTGTCAAATCTCAAGCATTTCAGTTCTTTCCTAGTTTCTTTCTCTACTTTTTCTTTGTACCATTTAAACATCTTAAATGCCTCAGATTTTTCTTTTAAAAATATTATAGTCATCAATATAGCGTAATCATCAACAAACAAAATGAAATATCTATCTCCATAGTAACTTTGTGTTCTCATGGGACCACATAGGTCGGTTTGAACTAGCTCCAAATTCTCTTTGTTGAATAGTCTGTACTCTTAAAACTAGATTTTTCCATCTTACCTTTCTGACATTGATGACACATTACATGATCTGGCTTTGCTAGGCTAGGCAGACCTCTAACCTTTTTCTTTCTACTTATCTTGATCATGTTATCAAAGTTTACATGACATAACCTTTTATGTCATAACCATGCATCCTCATTTTTCATCATTAAATAGGAAGACTCAACATTGTCAAGATAAAATAAGTTACCTTTGCTTTGTGCTCTTGTTCCAACAAGTTTTCCTCCATCATCAAATATATTTACCTTCTTTCTCTCAAAATCTACTCGGTGACCTGAGTTGTTAAGTTGTGCCACACTTAGCAAGTTGTAATTTAGTCCTTCTACCCAATAAGCATTATCACATTTTATTCTATCATTTATCAGTAAAGATCCTTTTCCTCTAACCATACATGGTGTATCATTACCCATTTTTACAGATCCTCCATTATATTGCTCTAGATGATCAAATTTTTCTTCATCACCAACCATGTGATGTGTAAAACCACTATCAATGATCCATGTATCATTTTAATTAACCTTAGAAATGAGTGATGTCTCTACATACCTTTCTTCTTCCTCAGAATCATCCTTCATCGCAACAAATACTACTTCAACATCATCATCTGTATCAAAATCAGTATCATCCTCTTTAGCAATGTAACATACCTTTTTTCCCTTGTCATTGTTGTCTTGGTTATCCCTGTTGTAGTGTCAGTAACTTCTATTGTTTCTCCTTCCATAGCTTCCTTCACCAAATCGATCTTCATTTCTGTCATCTTCTTTCCTATTTGGGCATCTAGCAGCAATATGACCAACTTCTTTGCGTTTAAAACATGATAAAGGTAATTTACCCTTATATCTACCTTTACCTTTAGGTAATCTCCGAGCCATAAGAGCTTCAAGTTCATCAAGCTCATCATCAGTATTACTGTCACTATCATTCTTATTATTTCTACTGCTAGACTTACTGATCTTCAGAGAAGACATAAAAGCATATTCAATAGATGGTACAACACCATTATCAAAGTTGTTTAGCTCAAAAGTTGTTAGCTTACCAATCAGATTATCAAGAGTGAGATTACTGCTAGGTGCAGACCTCATTTCATGTATTACAGATATTCTGATTGCATAAACTGGCAATAAAGTCCTTAGAATTTTGCTTACCACTGTATCTTCATAAATGACACCACCAGATCCTCTGATAGCATTAACTACCTCCTTTACTCGGTTCGTATACTGCACTATATTTTCTCCTTATTTCATTTTCATATCATCGAATCTCCCTCTTAAACTTTCAACTCTGGCTCTTTTCACATTTGCATTACCACTATAAACTTGAGTAAGTTTATCCCACATTTCCTTAGAGGTAAGGCAATCTTTGACATCTTCAAATTCGGCATCTGATAGAGCAACAGTAATCTCCTTCATAGTAACATTATGCTTATGTCTATCTCTCAATTGATTAAGAGTCAAAGGTCCAGTAGGCGGTGTTAAGTAGCCATTATCCAATAGGGTGAGGGAAGAATTCCCAATCCTAGATATATGAAGTCTCATTCGGCTTTGCCATATTGTAAAGTTGTCCTTATTCAGCTTTGGCACTTCCCTCTTATATATTTTGTGATCTTTCTTTTGAAGTCCTTAAAACTCTATTCCAAACAACCAATATGCTCTGGTACCAATTGTTATAATAACTAAGAGGGGGGTGAATCAGTTATCCACAGCCCCAAATTATAAAATGTATCACTCAAAACAAATTCAACTAATGTTGCAGCTCAGTAAACAATGAATACTAAATTGTCTATGTCTTTACCGATTACCAGTTAATTCCTCATAGTGATTACTGACCAAATTAAATATGAAACATGTAAAGTATGATATCCAAACAATCACCACATAAACACATAACACAAAGCTTTAATGTGGAAACCCTGTAAAGGGAAAAACCACCTGGGACCAGTAACCCAAAATATTTTCACTCTTCTGAAGTGAGCTCAGTGGAGATCCAACCCTGTTAAAGGTTAGAAAACACACTATAAGGTATGACCTTGTTAGAGGATTTAACACTAACAGTTATCCTCCCAACCAACATTCGCTATGGGGTTGACAGGATAACAATGTACATTCTATGAATGACATACAAGACTTTCAAGTCCACTCAGTTAAGAGATTTTATCTGTTTACAATGGTTAAACTGAAACAGTAGGTGATCTGATTATAATACAACTTGACTTTGCAAATGTTCAGATCTATTCTAAGCTCATACAAATCCTCTGATCAATATTTCTATTTAGTTCATCAACATTCAATAACTTATTGTCCCTTGGTAAAAGCTCTGTAATGCTCAGTTAAATCTGCAATTCAGTTCTCCTTTAACTAGTCTGATCAGGCATGCATGAAGTTGTGTTCACGCAATATCTCTACAGTCTCCTTCTTCTAGCATTCTTTTCACAATGAAATCATTGTCTCTTAAATAGAAAAGTAAACCGTTTTATTTTCATCCATCAGATTTTGCTGCTTAATCTCCTTTGTTGATTTTGCCACTTAAACTTTCCTCAGAAGATGTGTTTCAATTCCATCCTTTAGATCTTCCTTAAAATTTTTTAGTTGTTGATCTCGTAACAAACTTTATCTTTCCACCTCATAATCATACACTTTACAGCTCATCAATTTCTGTTGGCTAAACTATACTTCATAGTTCCTGTTAGATTAGGTGAAAGACTAATCTCCCAAGAACACCTGCATGCATAACCCTGTCACATGGAAGAAGCAAAGCATAGAAAGCAAGAAAAATCTATGGAGGCCAAAAAGCCAAAGACATCATATGCACAATATTACAAATGATATTCTAATTCTCTTAAGAAATACAAAGAGGTGAATCCTTATAAAAAGAATCACAAAACCCTAAAAGGGAAAACCCTAAAGAATAATAAGATGCCTAAGTCTAACTTAAGTGTAGATTATAACAGACTAATAATTAAATAAATTAATTATTAGCTATAATATGACTACTCTAACACCCCCCCTTAAGTGTAACTTAGGGAGAAGCTAAACAACTAAGGACTAAAAGATGCATGAAAACAAAAATGAATGAAAGAGCAATGGGTCCTGGCAACAAGGCCTGATCAGGTACCCAAGTACAAGAAATAAACTAGATGAAGGAAACAAAGCCTCCAATCTAGGGAATGTCCTAGAGAAAGGAACAAGAAAGAGCATGAAGCATCTTTGAAGCATGAAGCTGCAAACACTGCCAGAAGAAACTGCTAGAACCCCCACTGAAATAGTGCATGACCAAGTAGAGAAGACAAAGTTTGAAGAGCTGATCAATCGAAGAGGTGACCTCCACAAGTATGAATGGATGAGTGTCTATATAGTAGATGAACCATCTCACTAAAATGCATAGGTGCCTAGCCACTGCATCCGCCTAGTACATAGGAACAAAAATTTAATACATAGATCACTCAACTGAACCAAGGAAGCAATAGAACCCATAGGTGAACCCCCCCATAATGCTGAACAGGGAGAGGGGTGACAGGAACACTGAAATGCAATGCCAGAAACATCTGCAAGAAGAAGAATCAGGAACACCAACAGTGCAATAGAAGTAAAAGCATAGGATAAAGGGTGGTGTCATAGACACACATCATGGGCTAATGTCATGTAAGGTACACTCACTTGACAAAGGTGGATGAGCACAAAAGGAAAAACATCATAACCCCCCATGGCACTTTATAACTGAGTGCGAGTACAAACAAACACAAGGTGTACAAGATCCCAGATATGCAAAAGCAGGCACTTTATCTCAGTGCATTTACAGAAAAAAAGAATGCAACAGAAGAGAAGCATACAATGCTCAGAAGTCAGAAAGAAGAGTGAGCTAGAAGAACAGAAGAAGAGATCCCAGGACCTGTAGAACCCAAGTAATCCGCCAGAGTGTGAAAGTAAAAAACTTGGAGGAGAGAAAACCTGGAGTAAAATCTAGATAAAAGACCCCTGCAACTGAAAAACTCACTGAACTAGCATTCCGACGATATCTGGTGAGCCCAAAAATGAGTCTGGATGAGCGAGATATGGCTCCCAGAAGGCAAAAAATAAACATCACCTTTGATAAAAAAAACACTATCAAAATAGTAGAGCCAAGAACCCTAACCTCCATAATCGGAAAGAGCTCAGAAAGAGCTTTCCAATGATATAAAGAAGTCTAAAAAAGACCTATGTATGCTCCAAATAGAGCAAAAACAGCGCGGGAGGGTTAGAAAGGCTCTACAAGAAGAATTTAGAGCCCCTGGGACTGAAAAAATTGAGCCCCTGGATGCATGGCACACGCAGGGGGCTGGAGCTGGAGCTCTCGGTCACCCATGTGACCACTGCTAAGGCCCACAGGGCTTAAAGCCCGCTAGGCGGCCGGTGGAGTGGTGGGCACCGGGGAGTGGCGGAGCAGGTGGCGGGGGCCACGGAAAGACAAAGCGGAGCAGAGCCAGTGGTCGCAGCAGAGGCGGTCGGGGGTGGAGGAGCTGCGGTCTGCAGCGGTGGCTAGCGGGAGGCCACCGGGTGGCGTCGGGGTGGCGCGGTAGTGGAGGAAAACAAATACTTTGGCTGCATTTTTTAAAATGCAAAAATCATTAAAAAAATGATTTTTTTGAATTTTTTTTCTCAGTTTTCATGCCTGTATGGCACTGAAAAACAAATTTTTTTTGCCTCAGAGTCACGTTGTCCAAAATGGACAAGTTTTATATAGATTCTGGCTCTACCAGGCCTTCTGAGCACAATGGTGGCATCCCTTTTTGCTTAAAATACCCCTAAAATTTTTCCTATAGAGAATACCAGAACTAAATTTTTTTGAAACCCTCCTGCTTCTGAATCACTTCAACAAAAATATGAACAATGAGCAGCAAGATGGCTCTGATACCATGTTAGATTAGGTGAAAGACTAATCTCCCAAGAACACCTGCATGCATAACCCTGTCACATGGAAGAAGCAAAACACAGAAGGCAAGAAAAATCTATGGAGGCCAAAAAGCCAGAGACATCATATGCACAATATTACAAATGATATTCTAATTCTCTTAAGAAATACAAAGAGGTGAATCCTTATAAAAAGAATCACAAAACCCTAAAAGGGAAAACCCTAAAGAATAATAAGATGCCTAAGTCTAACTTAAGTGTAGAGTATAATAGACTAATAATTAAATAAATTAATTATTAGCTATAATATGACTACTCTAACAGTTCCTTTATCCATACTTGGTTAACAAACAAATGTGTCCACGAACACAAGCTCGATTGATACTATCACTCAGTATACACAACACTGGCTCGATGTATACTGGAATGCTTCATTAACTGACCACACTACTTTAATGTAACATTTTGCTTCTATCTTCATAATAGATTACTGTAACATAATCAAGTCAGTAGTATGAAGTCATAGACTCATCAATAAGTTACCAAGAGTATTCCTTATCCTCATCTATCATATCCATCTTCCTCCATGTAGATATCTCAATTCTTCATCTTTTCTCCTCTTTTAAAGATGTTTAGATATTTTCAACTACCATGATAAGTACTGTCAAAACTAGTTGACATCAATGACAACATAAAGACCGATTTAATTAACTTACATATCCATTCAATACTTGGTGATCTCTAATCACTGGTCTTCAAGTCATTTAGATATTCAATCAACTGTAGTTCATCAAACACTTCTTCACATTGCTCTAAACATTTTAGGACAACAAGGTAGGCACAACCATTTGATAAGAATTTAATTTTGTTTGAAATAATAGCATTGTCCCATAGGTGTACATTTCATGTTGTCTTGACCACCTTCATATACTGAAAGAAAGAGAGGGAATAAAATTTTAAGAAATTTATTTTATTTGCTACACTCAACTTCGCGCAAGCCTACACTATACTAATTGTTTTGACCCCATGAGATAGCAGGCATAAATGAAAATGATGTCATCTAATCACAAAAATACTTTATAAGAACAACATTTATAACTATAATATATTTAAATCATTTTTAAAAAAATGATTGAAATAACTATAATATTTTCATCCATTGAATAGCTATTACCAACCTTTTTCAAATCATGCTTAAAGGGTATGTGCAGGACCATGGTATGCCAAAAAGTGGCGATGTGAAAAAATAAACTTGTCACTCATCCAAAAGTGCACTAATCCATTTGTTGACTTTTTAGTAGGCCTGGGTGTCAGTACACCTAGCCAATCCAAAAGCCAAAGCATAGGCCTAATCGGATATCCGATAATATAAGATATCTGATTTTTGCCAGTAATTATATATTTACATAGCCCGACCGTGTTCAACATTTTCACTGTGAAAATGTTGAACGTGGCTAGGGCTTTTGGATATCCATTGTTATCATATATCCAATTTTGCTAAAATCTTAAGGTAAGTTCAATATTTAATTTTTTATTGTGTTTTAATAGAAATTTGTAGTTTTATATATAAAAATTAGCCCGTTTAAATGAGTTTTTTTATTGTTTTTTTTTTAATTCATTGTAATTATCTAGTTGTTTGCTAATTGTAATCAGACATGGACCCAAATCAACCATAAAACCCTCCCAATGATCCCGCAAATAATCCACAACCACCTCCCAACAATCCCCCACTTGCAGAAGATGAACTAGTCTCAAACCCTTGCCGTTTAGAGGATCTAATAGGAGACAATCTAAATCAGCTTAGAGGATTTCAAACCACATATTCCAATATCCCCACATTGTGCCCCATGTTTGTGACATTGAACTCAATTATTGAAAACATGGAGAAACTTACAGAACAACATAGTGCTGCACTTCTTTGGCGCAATTCCATGCATGCCTAGTTTGACAATGGGCTTGACTATGATCAAGTCATGAACCTAAACATAACAAAACATGAAATATGTAATCTTTTTGTGGATCCTAAAATCAGTCTAAATGTGGACCCTAAAAAACCCAAGTTGTCAATTAAATGGTGCACAAATAGTGCAATATGTGACAACTTTTGGGACCGCTAGTGGATGGTTTTTGATAGACCACCTTACAGCAATTTGGATGTCCCATTTTATTTTATTAAAAAATTGTATGTTGAATTTGTTCTTGATCACAAGGTCAATTATTGGAGTATGAGACCAAACCAGGGTGTAGGTTTAGGTGCTCCTCAGGATAGACCATGGGCACATTAGGTGAAATCCGGCACATATGTCCCCCCTCTCGACATTTCACCACCTACCACAGTGCAACATTCTGACCTTATTCTTGAGGCCGGCTCACAGACTATTTGAGCCATTCACACCTTGAGTGATTTGCTGGTTACGCAAAGAATGACATTGTTTCCTCCTCATCCTAATGCTTATGGCCCTTCCACATCCTCCATGAGCTCACATGTTTGTGTGCCCCACACTTGCATTATGTGCAAGAATCTGTGCTTAGGTCCCCTAAATGATAGTGATGCATATAATTACATCTTCGAGATGGATGATTCTACATAGCACACTACAGGCACTGAAGCACCTCATGAAGATGTGCATCAGGGGCATACAGAGCCATGGACTCCTACTATTATGGTAAGGGTAAACAGTTCACTTTTTACATTGTATTTAATTTTTATTGTTCATATTTTTAGTAGAATTTTCTTATAATAATTTCCCACTTATATTTTTTTATGTGTTACATTTATGTTCAGTTGATGACATAGGAGGAGATGGCACAGGTGGAGGGGTCCACACTTTTGGCCATATCATTTGGTCTTGACACTTCCACGGTACATATGTTTTAATGTACTCATTGGTTTCCTTAAATTATTATAATAGTATATGTACATGTATTTTCTAATTTTTACGATCATCTTATTACATACTGAAGTAGGTGTCACCAATTTCCATGGGGGGGCAATGTGAGGGGGTGTGGGCATCAAGTGTTGACAAGGGGAAGGTAACTAAGTACTTTAGTTTGTTTATGCAAACATGCATACTTTTCATTTGTGCCTACTCATTTTTAATTTACATGGTTTATTTGATAGAGAGTGGTATCTGATGATGTCATGAGACCCTATCACCATGATAGAGTCACATGCATATCAATTTGCAGTGATAGACCTGTTATACACTAAGTTTGCACCCTTTGTTTCAAGCTCTCTTGGTCTTGATAACTCAGTATAACATGGGAATCATCTCTAGGTTGTGGGACCTTTGCTAACTGAGATGAGACCTCCAGGTTCTAGGCTGGTTCCTCTTGGATAATCACCTTAATTTGCTCTTAGACATGAAAGTAAAACTTTTGAGGGAAAGGGATAGAAGGAATGCTTGAAAGGGAAATGACTGAAAGCAAACTACCTACTAGGTGATACACCGAAAATATGGTATGAATTATAGTATAAAAGATGAAATCAATGAATAGACTTAGGCCTAGGTGATCACAACTTACTGAATAGGCTTGCATAAGTATTTCATAGGAGGGGTCTGCAAACAAAGAGGGTATTCAGGGAAAGAAAGAGATTCTTTCACAAATAATGACAGTCCTTGTGGTAGACAACAATCTATGAACTGCAAACAAACATTCACCTCTGCAACTAGGTATAGGAATGAGACAAGATTGTTAAGGGGTTGTAGTATACCCACAAAAGAATTCACCTCAAATCATTCACAATAATACACATGAATTGCAGAAAGAAAGAAGGATCAAGAACCCTAAGATATCATTGAGAAACATATAAATACTTTGACTCAATAAGAGATAACTCACACAAAAAGGCATAGGGACATGAGAAATGTCACAAAATATCTTCAATCTCTGAATTACCAATGGGAGGTTACAGAATGTAGAAGACCAGAGGGTAGGAAATGCCACATATAGCTTTCTAAGAAAGAGACTTTCTTCTTACAAAAAGTGAACTCTCTAACCTCTGAGCACTAAGGCTCCAAAAATACAATATATACATCTCCTGCACGTAGGCAGGAGAAAAACCTAACTAGAGTTACATGATTTTACAATAAAATAGAAAACCCTAACTACCTATCAAATTTGATCATAAAAAATATCTTTGCAGCATCAAGGCTGATCAGATATGTTGCGTGCCCATGCCTGTACTACATCAAACTTGATCCATCTACCCTCCTACAACTCGGCCTTTTCATGAATGCTCACAATCTGATCTTATAGATGTTTGGGTTTTAAAAAGATTAACCCTACCAAAGGTGGTGACAAGCCCATTAAAGCTTTCAGCATGATGTGGTACTCTGTAAAATCCATGGCACCGATGATCAGATCCTCTGTTATCATCCCCTCAACCCTCACTATCCTGAGGAATTCAATTCCAGCTACCCATTTGTCATGCATGGCCACAAAACACAAACCCTAGCAAAGCCAGCAGAAGAAATATTTAAATTTGAAAAAGAACGGCTAGTAGGTTGACTTTAAAATGCAATCGTCGATCGTTTTATCTCCCGACAGATCAGGCGGCTCAGATACACCTAGAAAAACACTTTTAAAACCCCTATGACAAGTCAACTACCATGGTGGAAGTTAGTAGCCAATCACTAGTGAGCAAGTCAGTGTCCCTAATAGACCTTGGACCCACGTCCCTGAGAACACCATCGAACGGTTGTTGCTATACTGTGATCGTAATAATCGAGCTTTTTGGATCTCCAGTATAACAATGTTGTCTGACTTTTAGTCACCCATTTTTTTTGGCAATATCAGAGCCATGTGGTTTGGTCAGTTTGGTGTCTAGGTGTAAGTCTCCCTTAGGATAGGGAGTCTTTGCTAGGTTCCCCTTTCTTTGCCTTCATGATTAGCCGGGTGGGTTATTATCAGAATTTCATTGCTTCGAGTAGGTCGTAGATCCTAACCCAGCAGAGACCTATGCTCCAATGGATGTTCTCAGGTAGAGTGATGGTTTCAAATCATGATCTTCAGATGTTGCAAGGAATCAGAAACAGGGCTCTTTGTTTGGATAATGCAATGATAGAAGCTGATGTGAAACATTCAAAGAAGTTTATCCATATGTCAATGTGCAAGAGATTTATGTCTTGCATAAGTGATCATTGAAGATTCGGTCCCAAGACTGTTACAATGTCCCTAAGTCTTCAATAAGGGAGGTGGAAAAATATTATTCTTTCAAAAGATATTGGATTTGATAACAGTGCAGAGATTTCCCCTTCCTCCATTGCATTTGGAAGGTTTGAAAAGATTTTGATTTCTCAAGTGTTATGGTTTGTGCATACCTTGCTGATGGAAGCTGAATTTTCCTTACAAAAAGGCAGTTGATCAAAAATGAGGATGGTGAATTAATCTCTAAACTATATCGAAGAATGGAATAGTCACATGATCACATGCGACAAGGCAAAAAGGGAACCTATGTACGCCAACGGTGCAGATGCACTCTGCTAGGACCCACGAATGCCAACAGTGCAGTCCATGTGCACCAATGAGAGAACAGTCACATGATCACATGGAATAAAATAATACCATGTGATCATGCGACAATGAAGCCTGGTCGGTCTGAAAAGTTGCCTGCGGTTATTATATCTTCAAGATACTAAATCAATGGTTCCCATGTTTCCTCCATGTTGTTGAAGATTCATAGCAGGATAACGAGATCTAAACACGTAGCATGGTGGGCCTCCCTAATGTTAAGCACAGCCAGTTAGGTGTGTGGTCACATGATCACATGACTGAGAGAACACTCTTGCGATCATGCGACAATGGAAGACCAAGTGGGACCCATGTACTCTGATAGCGTAGATGCGAAAATGATGAAGCGGTCGCATGATCGCATGGATTAAAATATTGCTATGTGATCATGCGACAGCATAAGTCATCCATCTGATTCTCCAGATGTAAAGTCAGTAAAAGCAGCGGGTCTGAAATGTTTCACAAGCATATATGGTAGTCTGTGATTGGTCCATGAAGTACTGAGTTGGTGGATTGTCAGTGGGATCTATTTTGCAGGTTGTCAGAAGGGTCCTAACATTGGTAGAGAATCGACAATGGGCATGTTTTCACATAAGATGTGTCAGACATAAAAGATCTTAAGATAGCCATTGATTTTGCCTTTTTCAAAAGTGACAAAGCGTAGGGGGTCCACTGCAGGAGATCTACGGCTGGCGCATGATCACGAGGAATATTCTTTCCTCTCATGATCATGCGACCACCGTCCGATGAGAAATTTTTAGGTGGGGCCAAGAAAATTTTGTCCGCAGTTATAAGATGCTTAATCGACGGTCACCACTTTGCCGATATGGTATAGGAGATTCCACGCGGCCTAGCGAGATGAAGCCACATAACCTAGTGGGTCCGAAAGAGTTTGGAGATACTAAATCAATGGTTCATGTTTCATTGCTATGGTATGAAATATTTTTTGTGGCAAATACGATCTTTCCGTGTGGATCCGCTTACTCAGTTAGTATGCTCCAAAGGTTCATTGACTATAGTGTTTGATACACTAACAGTATAAGGAGACTCGAAGGACAATTCTAGAGTTTACATTTCATGAAAGAGATCGAAGCATTGTTCTATTATCAAATATGCAAAGATCAGTGGTCTAAAATTTGATGAATGCTCGGTCATCCCAAAGGTGACTATTACCTTAAACGGTGCAGTCCATGTGCGCCAATGAATAGAGTGGTCGCATGATCGCAATAGGTAAAAGAGTACCATGTGATCATGCGACAATTGAAGCTCGAGTGGAATGTCTGTTGCAGATCAAGCTTAACTATTGCTTTTGTATTAGTTAAGTTTGTTTGGAAGATAGTTCAACTCCGAGAAGCCCAATGGATTTGACTTGACAGATACTATTAAAAAGAAGATGAAGAGTCTTAGATTCCATAGTGACTTTTTGAGTTCTCAGATTGGAAGAGTTTATCTCTTTATGCTTTGTCTCTTTGTATTCAAAGGAGAGAGAAGGTCATTGGCTCCTACGAGCCTGATGTATTATAAAATCTATATATTCTGTAAAGAAATTCAGTATGGGGGTTAGCAAACTTGTAAGGGTAGCATAAGTGATTCCATTTACTTTGCTGGGTTTTCATGTTTGTTGAACCAATAGTTTTCATTTGCATTTGAATAGATAGAATAGTTATATGTGAAGCTATATTTGCTTACTGGATTCCATTTCATGTTGGTAATTGCAGTGAAAGTAATTCTATTTACCTTTCATGTATGATTCTTCTCCTATTCATCTTGTTATTTAGATGCATCTGAATGGAAAGTACAATTGTATATGGAGCTGTAATTCTTACTTGAATTCCATTTCATGTTAATAGTTGCAGCATAAGAAATTCCATTTGCTGTCTATGTATGATTCTGTTTCTATTCTCATTAGTAGGATATGCATTCTTAGAGTAGGTAGGTTTAAGTTAGAAGATAGACTTCATGATAATCTATGATCAACATTCCATTGGGGATTATAGGTTATCCACTTTATCCTTGCTTGAATTGTTTGTGCCTACAAACAATTTGGTTAAAACTCATAAGAAGAAATCTGATGATCAATAAAAAGACACATTCATTGCATATCAAACACAATCAGGGAGCTATACCTATCAATTTAGAGGGCAGTGATAGATGACTTACACTGACCCATTTGTTGGTGACATCCTTTTGTTCTCTCACCTTGGGTGTTAAGAAGAGTTAGAGATTGCAAATCTAACAGGAGGACAAACTGTTAACCAACAAATGACAGCTGTGAGATCTAATCGCGCATTAACTTATTTAGAAACCCCTGACCCCACGGGCCCACTGACAACATACACATTGCATACTTTCATTCATTCTGACCTGCTTCATCAGCACACACCTCAAAAATCCTCTAACAATGGACTCACTGCCTAAGATTCCAATCTAACGGTGGGCGTATGATCTCATAGGGTCAGAAGATTCTATGAGATCATATGACCACCGTAGATCCTAGTCTTTCTGACACATCTGCAGATACTCAGCTCCACTGACAGACACCAACTGTACTCTCAAAAGTCCAATCACAAGCTACCAAATGGATCCATGTTGCACATTTTCCTGACACAGGACCCACTGTCAGAAGCTCTGACGATGCAGGAGGATCGACGGTTTTTGCTATACCACCAGATTAACTAGGTCACATCTTGAGCCTCCGGTATAATGATGACCACACAAGTAAGTCAGAACTTAACTTGCCAAAGAAGATGGCCCCACTAACAAGCTGCTAAATCAGACACCCCCGATGAATCAGGAGCTGCTAGATGGATCACATGGCATCGGTCCCACTGACAAGATGAACTTCTACATACAAGAAGATCGGCAATCATCGCAAGATCTCATGGAATCTTTCAGGGCCATGAGATCATGCGACAACCGTCAAATCTAGAATCTTGAACTGGCCGCCGATCTCAGACCGCCAATCACAATGGTAACCATTCGTGGGATCGCTAAGTGTTAAGGGGTTAACCACTGGGAATCGAAGACTTGGCGACTGAAGGATTTTAAAAAGCACATGGAAATTGAAGGGACTTAAGTGGTTGAGATAAAGTAACTACAAATTATAACAAGGTCCTAGTGTTTTTTATGGCTTTTGGATATAATGACTACTTTTTATGAATCTTTTAACTACAGACCAGGGAGATAACAAATTTGTAGAGGCCAGAGAATAGGGGATAAACCCATGAAAATTTGAGGGATGGTAGGCAAGATAAAAATAGAGGCCTAGGTATGGTTTTTAGCCAAATTTGCATGCATAGGGAAAATTTGGGTAACAAGACCCACGGTACATATATTTCTAAAGTTATTTGTGTGTATTTTACTATCAAGTATATATAATATGATCAAGTTATGATAGTATGAAGTATCTGGTTGACTTTTGTAGGTCACTCCTAGTTTGAGGGAGGTAGAATGCCAAGGGTTTGTATCACTGATGACTTGGACAACATTTCTTGAAGAAAGTTCAACAAAGGTAAGTTTTAATGTTAATTCAGTTATTCTGTAAACATATATTTGCTACTAAGGATTTAACATTAAATAGTATAACTCGTAGATCAATCTCATGTTCACAAACATATACAAGTCAGATTCAACATTGGTGACATTGTTCCTTCACTACCAAGGACATATATTAGGTCTCTTGTCCGTGGGAGGAGATAGAAAGGTGAGGTATATGAGAGTTCAATTTTAGTTTGAATTTTATTTATTATTGTTGACTATGATTCTGAATTTTTATTTTTTATTTGTAGAAACCATATAAATTAAGTAATCTAACTTGGGGTTTCACTTTTGTGTTTGAATGCAAGATAAATTAGAGCAAAAGATTACTTTAAAGAGGTTTCATTTTGATGATCCACCAGTAGAATAGGATGTCCTAGAAATATCTGTAGTTGAACTTCTTATTTTGAGATGTCATATGATACATTTTGAGATGGCATATGCCACATTGTATCTAGATATGTTGACATGTAAATATGTACAAAATTATTGTTCATTTTGATATATATGAAACTTGATATTTGATCCAATTTGTTAATTGTGTGTTCATTTATTCATTGTTAGTATGTAAATATGCTTGTGTGTATGTACTCATGTGTATGATTTATGCCTTAAGTATATTCATGTATATTCAAGTACATTCTTCATAACCTAAATTCATGTGTATGGGCTACGTGCATGACTTAAGTGAATTCATGTGGTATGCTTTATAATCTATGTGCTACATGTATGCTTCATGACTTAAGAAAATTTATGTGTACGCTTTATGTGCTACGTGTGTTCACATGTGTAATTCATCATTTAAGTGAATTCAAAATTTATGTGCTACATTGTATTAATGTGTATCTAATGCTCTCAACCAATCAAATCTGATGTATAGCCCTCTACTATCCCCTCATGGAACCCAACTCAACTTGAGGATTCTACAAGCATCTTGGAATCTACTCAAGGAGTTAGTCTCAACTCAAGGAATCTTTGTTTATTGATTGTATAAAAACATTACATTTTTTCTTCCTTACACTCCCAACTTGACATCCATCATTCACTCATAGAGATGCCCTACAAAAAAGACTCAAAACTCCTTCAAAAATGGACGACAACCCGTATCTAAGTGTCTAACTGCTTGGTAAAAGTCCCAAAACTAACTGTCATAACCAATTATGATTTAAAGATATTTTTAAGTTGACAACTAATGTTGTCAACTCGACAAATTGAATCTAATACCCCTTCTTATAACTTTTAAAAAGGTTTAAAAACAACCTTTGTAATCCAAACTAACCTATAACCCCATATGAGCCTTATAGGCTTATTTTACAATACAGGCAAATTCCATATTTTAGCACTTCAAGTGTTTTTACATCCTTTGATTGACTCTATTAGCCATTTGATATCCATTATAGACCTTATAGGTCCATAGATCAATCCAACTGACCTAGGATTAACTTAATCACTCCTAGTGACCCCTAGGTACTGCCATTTAATGGCTTACAATGCATGATCCTTTACAAAGGATTATCAATTAATACAAATATCAGAACACTCACCTCTTGACACACCAATCAAAGGATCCATTTAAGGCTTACTTTGCCTCTTGACACACCAGAATGCTCGCCAACATACACAATGGTGGTTAGTGGACCTTCAGAACAAATTGTTCTAGCATGTTCACGAACATTCTACTGAATTCATGTTCTGAATGAAGTTGTCCAAATAGAGCTAATGGTGTAGTCCATTTGGTGTTGGGATGAACGTTTTGGAAGAAACCTAGTGGTGTAACTTTCAACTGACCCTCACTAGAAGTTTTGGCATCAAGTGAGACTGGCGTGCCAAATTCAAAACAATTTGAATCTCCCAGAATGGAGAGAGATTATTGTAGGCCTCAAAAGCATGGTCCTATAGAATCTCATGGTTCATCGATACCTCTCATGGGGTCCAAGATACGAGCCTCGAAAGATCACTGCCCAATCATGCTTAGTGCACCTTGGGGACACTTCGGTCTGGCATGTTCGCGAATGTTCTACTGACTCAGTGGTCAAAGTGGGGTTGTCACTAGCATTTACCCACCCAATTAGAGCTAATGGCATAGTCCATTCAGTGTCGAGATGAATGGTTTGGAAAAAACTCAGTGGTGCAACTTTCAACTGACCCTCACTGCAAGTTTTGGCATCAAGCAAGACTGGCGTGCCAAATTCAAAAAAATTTGAATCTCCAAAATGGAGAGATGTTATTGTAGGCCTCAAAAAGGTGGTCTTGTAGCATCTTATAGTTTTTTGATACCTCTCAAGGAGTCTGAGATACGAGCCTTGAAAGATTGTTGCCCAATCGTGCTTACTGCACCTTGGGGACACTTCGGTCTAGCATGGTCACGAATATTTTATTGACTTAGTGGTCAAAATGAGGTTGTCACTAGAATTTACCCACCCAACTAGAGCTAATGATGTAGTCCATTCAGTTCTAGGATGAACGGTTTGGAAGAAACCTAGTGGTGTAACTTTCAATTGACCCTCACTGCAAGTTTTGGCATCAAGTGAGATTGGCGTGCCAAATTCAAATAAATTTGAATATCCCAGAATGGAGAGAGGTTATTGTAGGCCTTAGAAACATGGTCCTTTAGAATCTCACAATTTTTCAATACCTCTCACGGGGTCTGAGATATGAGCCTTGAAAGATCACTGCCCAATCGTGCTTAGTGCATGTTGGGGACACTCTCGGTTTGGCATGGTCGTAAATCATTCTACTGACATAGCAGTCAAAATAAGATTGTCACTAGTGTTTACCTACCCAACTAGAGCTAATGGTACAGTCCATTCGATGTCAGGAAGAATGGTTTGGAAGAAACCCAATGGTGCAACTTTCAACTGACCCTCACTGCAAGTTTTGGCATCAAGTGAGATTGGCATGCCAAATTCAAAAAATTTGAATCTCCAAGAATGGAGAGAGGTTATTGTAGGCCTCAAAAAGGTATTCCTTTAGCATTTCATGATTTGCTGATACCACTCACAGGGTTTGAGATACGAGCCTTGAAAGATCACTACCCAATCGTTCTTAGTGCACCTTGGGGACACTTCGGTCTGGCATGGTTACGAACATTCCATTGACTCAGTTGTTGAAACAAGGTTGTCACTAGCATTTACCCACCCAACTAGAGCTAATGGAATAGTCCATTTGATACCAGGATGAACGTTTTGGAAAAAATCTAGTGGTGCAACTTTCAACTGACCCTCACTGTAAGTTTTGGCATCAAGCGATATTGGTGGCATTCCAGATTCAAACAAATTTGAATCTCCCAAAATAGAGAGAGGTTATTTTAGGCCTCAAAAACATGGTCCTTTAGCATCTCATCATTTGTTGATACCTCTCACGGGGTTTAAGATATGAGCCCCAAAAGATCTCTGCCTAATCATGCTTAGTGCACCTTGGGGACACTTTGGTCCGGCATGGTTGCGAATGTTCTACTCGACTCAGTGGTCAAAACCAAGTTGTCACTAGCATTTACCTACCAAACCAAAGCTAATGCATAGTCCATTTGGTGCCAAGATGAATGGTTTGGAAGAAACCCAATGGTACAACTTTCAACTGACCCTCACTGTAAGTTTTGACATCAAGTGAGATTGGCATGCCCAATTCAAACAAATTTGAATCTCCCAAAATGGAGAGAGGTTATTGTAGGCCTTAGAAACATGGTCTTGCAGTCTCTCATGGTTCGCTGATACCTCTCATGGGGTCTGAGATAGGAGCCTTGGAAGATCGCTGCCCAATCATGCTTAGTGCACCTTGGGGACACTTCGATCTGGGCATGGTCATGAACATTCTACTAACTCAGTGGTCAAAATGGGGTTGTCACTAGTGTTTACCCCACCCAAATAGACCTAATGGCATAGTCCATTTGGTGCCAAGATGAATGGTTTGGAAGAAACCCAGTGGTGCAACTTTCAACTGACCCTCACTACAAGCTTTGGCATCAAGCGAGACTGGCGTGCCAAATTCAAATAAATTCAAATCTCCCAGAACAAAGAGAGGTTATTTTAGGCCTTAGAAATGTGGCTCTATAGAATCTCACAATTCACTAATACCTCTTATGGGGTCTGAGATACAAGCCCTCGAAAGATCGCTGCTGAATCATGCTTAGTGCACCTTGGGGACACTTTGGTCTGACATGGTCCCGAACATTCTAGTGACTCAGTGGTCAAAATAGGGTTGTCACTAGTGTTTACCTACCCAATTGGAGCTAATGATATAGTCCATTTAGTGCTAGGATGAACAGTTTGGAAGAGACACAGTGGTGCAACTTTCAACTAACCCTCACTACAAGTTTTGGCACCAAGCGCGATTGTGTGCCAAATTCAAAAAAAATTGAATCTCCTAGAA
The DNA here is from genome assembly GCA_027943335.1 of Chamaecyparis obtusa. Lineage (NCBI taxonomy): Eukaryota > Viridiplantae > Streptophyta > Pinopsida > Cupressales > Cupressaceae > Chamaecyparis > Chamaecyparis obtusa. Next base: position 4,491 of record BSBK01011055.1, on the reverse strand, counting down.
TGGAGAGAGGTTATTTTAGGCCTTAGAAACATGGCCTTGTAGCATCTCATGGTTTTTCAATACCTCTCATGGGGTTCAAGATACGAGCCTTGAAAGATCACTACCTAATCGTGCTTAGTGCATCTTGGGGACACTTCAGTCTGGCATGGTCGCGAATGTTCTACTAACTCAGTGGTTGAAATGGGGTTGTCACTAGCATTTAACTGCCCCAACCAGAGCTAATGGCATGGTCCCATTTGGCACCAGGATGAATGGTTAGGTAGAAACCCATTGGTGCAACTTTCAACTGACCCTCACTACAAGTTTTGGCATCAAGAGAGATTGGCATGCCAAATTCAAAAAAATTTGAATCTCCCATAATGGAGAGAGTTATTCTAAGCCTTAGAAACATGGTCCTGTAGCATCTCATGGTTCACTGATACCTCTCACGGGGTTTGAGATATGAGCCTTGAAAGATCATTGCCCAATCGTGCTTAGTGCACCTTGGGGACACTTCGGCCCGGCATGGTCGCGAATGTTCTACTAAGTCAATGGTCAAAATGGGGTTGTCACTAGCATTTACCTGCCCAATCGGAGCTAATGGCATAGTCCCTTTGATGCCGAGATGAATGGTTTGGAAGAAAACCAATGGTGCAAATTTCAACTGACCCTCACTGTAAGTTTTGCGGATCAAACGAGACTGGCGTGGCAAATTCAAAGAAATTTGAATCTCCCATAATGGAGAGAGGTTATTGTAGGCCTCAGAAATGTGGTCTTGTATAATCTCATGGCTCACTGATACCTCTCACGGGGTCCAAGATATAAGCCTCAAAAGATCGCTTCCTAATTGTACTTAGTGCACCTTGGGGACACTTTGGTCTGGCATTGTCCCAAACGTTCTAGTGACTCAATGGTCGAAATGGGGTTGTCACTAGCATTTACCTGCCTAAACCAAAGCTAATGTCATAGTCCATTGGTGCTAGGAGTCAACCCTTCAATACTATCCCTTCACCCCAGGGAATCACCATTTTACTTTGGACACATTTCACCCAATTTTGACTCAATGACTCCACTATTACATCATTTGATGATACAACTGTACATGGAATTAAGACAATACAAATGTAAGGATACAAAATTAAGACGATACAAATTATATAAGTATACAAACATTCATAGTAAGGAAACACAATTTTTGCACTTTACATGGCATTAAGATGACACAAATGTGGACTCTTAATATATGCAAATCAACTCCATGGGCTCTTTTATATTTCAAATTTTGCATCAAATTTTTTACATTGAAAATTTGGCATCTAAATATGCACATTACATTTGATTGTTTTTTTTATATATACAAAATTTGCATCTAAATATGCACATTACATTTTATTGTTATTTTTATATACAAAATTTGGCATCTAACTATGCATATTACATTTGATTATTGTTTTTATATACTAAATTTGGCATCTAAATATGCAAATTACACAGCTATATATAAAAAATAAGTGTCCTTTCCACTCCTAAAGTGTATAAGTTTAACACATGGTACTCGATGACATCTACATTCCAATCCCTGCATTCAGATGGCAGAAGAAAAGTTAATAGAGAATATAAGAAGTTTATATAGGTTGCGAAAAATATTATGAATGTATAAGTAACTAAATGAACCAAAGAACATGAAAAGCCAATGCATAGTGAAGTTACCATCATAAAAGATGGGCTAATCAATGCACACCTCGATCTTCTATATCTATCATATATAAATCCAACTGCATTTACAATCCACATACAAAACCAAGTTTATTGGCTCAAACAAATAAAGCAAAAAACTACAATTAATTTATTGAACGTAATTGTAATAAACATGGAAAACCTTGCAACTTGAGTTGAACTTACCTACTGAAGTGTGCTTGAAGGGTCATCTCTCTACTTGAGGGTATTCAATATTGCTTCATGATCAATAGTACTAATAGTCCAAAGCTCCTTTGTCTTTGGTTTTCCTTGATGTTTCAACAACTTAACATTGGCTGCTATAACAAGGTGTGAATATATGAGAATGGTTTTGTGCTTCTCATACTCTTCAAATGTAGGAATGCCATTATTTCTAATCATATATGTGTGCAACCATGTTCCTGCAACAACATGTGATCCTGTTGGATATGTGAACATATCATCATCTATCGTCGGTTGTGCAATTTTATGCTTTCCTTGTACACAACGTGCTAACTAGTAATCCAATCTCTCATCATTCCCTTGTGATGCAACAATGTAAAAAACATGTCTTGGTTGTAGAAGATCTAAAAGATGGTCATAGTCAAGTGAACAATCCATGTCATCATTTATTACAGAGACTGTGAGAGATAAATGAGTAAGATAATGTGGAACCCATGTATCAACCCACTCACTTGACTCACACTGATCCCAATCACACTGAAGATAACTCGGACAATAATAAGCCAACTCTCACATCCAAATGGTCCATGTACTAGAATCTAAGCTTTGAAATGAATCCATTTTTGAATAATCTTTCATAGTTTGATAATCCAACCTATCTCCTATTGTGCCCAACTCAACCAACCAAAGAATCTACGTACTGCTGAATCAGAGTCCCCCCCTTGTGACACTTCTGAAGTACACCAATCAACAATAGAACAAGCATCAAGGATTTCTGGACATGAAATCTTTAGTTGCTCCTTAACTAGAGCTCTCTTTATGCATGCACCTGCTCCATCATGCTCCCCTTTTCCATGACCGGCCTCAAAAAAGCTCCAAATATGAGGTACACACTCTCTCTACATGTATTCTAAATAACCAATAAAATATACAAGCATTTTGAATTGACCTGTGCAATTATCTGACCAAATGAGATGTCCTATCTATAGCAATATTATTTTCCCATACCCCACTCAAAATAATTCTCAAAGCAATGTTGGACATACTCAGATGAGTGAGATCTATCGTCGCTCATATAAAAATGGTACTCTTTGATTATCTTCTGGTCATCTTGTATACTATCAGGGGAATATCTATATGTTATGTGCACAAAAATTGGCAACCTGAATAGAATTGTAATATTGATCTTGCAACTTGTTTTGGGGCTGCAATGTATAGTTCTTTGCAAAGTCAACAACCGATATAATAGTGCCAATCAGGAAAGTGTGCTTACACATCTTGAATTGTTGATCCAACCACTAAGACTTGTAACTATGCCTTGCATACTTGTAAAAAAAATTCTTCCTGAAATCTGAAATAAAATCAAGTACATTGCATTCTTTTGTAACCAACTCACATCTAGAGCCTTCATCTCCAATTTTAATGTATATTCAACGGTTTCATATACCTTTTTGTCGACAATTGTCTTTCCAAAATCATGTTCACAGCCCTCATGAAAAGATTCAACAAACTTCACTAGCCCACCACCACTTTGAGCACTTGTCATTTAACCAACTTTTCTATAAAAGAAACATCCATCATCTCTAGGACATAAAAAATGATCTAGAAAGTCTCTTGATGATTTTGGAAGAGCACTTGCACCACACTCCAACATTTCACTAGTATGCAAAGTAGAATGAAGGGATCGTAACAATTCATGGTGCATTGAAAACTCCACATGATATTTGCAACATCAAGTATTTCGAATCGTAAGAGGCACAACAAAAAAAGGGCTTGAGGGATTCAAAAGCTCTTTGTGATATTTGCAATGTTGGATGTGTCTCACAATTTTTTTGAACAATGTTGTTTGACTCACCTCCAAAAAAAGTTTGGGATGCGGGGTGCGGTCTCAAATGCCAATTCTCAACTTCAAGACATCCTTCACATTTGGTGACCCTCTTGAGTTATATTGCCAAAATAGATGAAATTGATCCTTCACAACATTGGTAAGCTTCTTATCACAACATGAAAGTCTCCCACCATAAGCCCATGTATCATTTCGAAGAGGATCATCAAGTCTTTCTCTTCTTGCAAGTGCTCTATCCAAAGTTTTACGATTTAGATTCAAGTCAACACAAGTTTGTCTCATCAAATGAGCCTTTCTCAAATGATGACTTACTAAGGAGGTTGTCAATAACCCTCCTAGTAGCTCTCTTATCATTTTCCTTGGTAGTCTTCCCAATGGAATTAGAGCACTAAAAAGATTCCTCACAATAATAGCATTCCTCTCCTTTTTCTTGTTCACATTAATCTTCAATTTGACTAGTATACATCTCATCTTTTGCATCTTTAACAATTGCACAAACATTTGGCATTGCTCAACCAACGTCTAGTGGCTAAAAAATTGATCAAAATTTTTTGAAACCCACAACCGAATGCTTCTTTATGATCTCTTGCCATCGAAATTGCTCATTATGTTCTCATCAATTTCAAGTAACCATTTATCTGTTCTTGAAAGTCTCAATTTTGAAGTTTGTCTTTCTTCCTCCCAAGGGATTTCATTTCTCATATAATTTGAAGATGTGTTACATTGATTTGGTTCTTGTGTACCACTATCATTGTCAATTCCTTCAT
>BSBK01011054.1:0-77028 GCA_027943335.1 Chamaecyparis obtusa | reverse complement strand
ATATATATATAATATATATATTATATATATATATATATATATAATAAATTTGTTACTTACAAATTTATGAAAATATTTCCTTTCCATACTGCTCTTCATCTCCAATTTATAAATCTTAACATTCATATACTAAATTGTTTTAGGGCATCATATTGTATTTTTATTTTTTTGGGGTGTTGTTGTAATTAGCCTCCCATGCATGCTTATGTGAAGGCAGTGAATACCACTACAGGCTCCCAGCAGGGGGCACTGTGTGGTGGGCAGCGCCACCATGACAATTCCCTTGCGGGGGGCTGCCATGGTGGTGCTACCACCACAGCACCACCTCGGGGCTACGGGACATAGCTCCCCTCCCCTACATCTCGCGTGTGCATGGAAGGACCCATGATTTTGGGTTGTTTAAAATAAAAGTGATAAATATTTTAGATTAAATCAGTAGATATTAAACACAAACATCATTAATACTAAACTTATTTCATTTACTTGTTTAATCCTTTCGTCTAAACTTTTATTAAGGAGGTAGATGCAAATTTCAAGCACTGGTCTCTGGAGCATATGGTAGCAGACCTACATGCTTAAAAGGACTTGGATCTTTATGCCTCTGTCAAGTATGCATTTCAGTAGGGAGTATAGTATGCATCATATTATTTAAAATAAGCAAAAAATGAAAACACTATATTTAATTCAAACAAATTGACATAAACTTTATGATTATTAACAATAAAAAAAAGAAATGTTGCCTGCTTAAACCCCACATTTGATTTTAAATTGAAAGGGTAGGCCTATTATAAATTCATTCTAATTGAAACTCTAAGATGTTTATGATTCTGTAGGTTATCATGTCATCAGAACCTAGTTATTGGTAGAAGGACCAGTTCATGTGAAGAACATGCGTTGTATCTAAACCCCCCGATCTAATCCCTGAGCTTTCTTCATGAAGTATGGATCCTTGAGTTGTGTATGCATAAGTACACATGAGAGTATACACACACTAGATTTGTGTGTATACATTCATGTATATTCAAGAGCATACTCTATTCTTTTCCCAACCTACAATCGTTAGTCAATCTCAAGGATGGTAATTGAGAAAAAAAGCTTTGAGATTAGGTTTTCGGGCCAAGTTTTATTTGGCCAAAACCCTAATCTCATTTTAGGGTTTGGATGACTGTAGATTCCTATCTTTTTATTTTTACTTCAATTATTTCATTGAGATATCTTATTGGTGGGACTTTACTATTCTCTGCTTTCAATTCTTTTAATATGCATTTCTTAAATTTTGTTGTCATTGCTTTTTTTATTTTTCTTATAGTCTCCCTATTAATTCGGGATTGGAATTGATTTTTAGATAAGGCTTTTTTTTAAGACTTTTAATTCCAATTGTTCTTTTGTGGTGTAGATTTTAAAACCCCTATTATTTGATTATTTATTTATTCATTTAATTTAGCTTGTGCTATGAATCTTTTACCTTTTGCATCATCATTTTGTCAGTTTTAATTATTAAATTAATGAACCCTTGTTACTTTATTATACCATTATCATTAATTCTCTTAGGGGGTTTAATTAATCCTTAATCCCTAGCAGATTATTAATCAATAAATCATCCCCCTATGATTATTATTAAGTTAATAATGATAACTTTATTATGGAGTTTTAAAACACCGTTGTGGTCCTTTTTTTTGTCCTTTTATAAATTAATCTAGGCAAGTTTAGTAATATTTATTTAAATCATTTAATCAAGTATCATTGTCTTAACTTTAGTAGTGATTTGGTTAGGGACTTTTTACTTGTAGTCCCTCATGATTAACCTAGTTAGTGTTTACTTTGACCTAGTGCACCTGATGTAAAGGGGGATGTCGGAAAGCCAGTGCATGCATCCGAATCCCCTTGTGAGCTATGTGCATTGGTTGATTTTTGTCCTCATGTTTCAGTATGAAACCTTGTCTTTTGTCATTTTTAAAAAAAAAATTGTTGTGTTTTTTGCCCTAATTTTGGGCATGACAATGGGAACACTTCCCAAGATAGGTAGTTTGGTAAAAAAGAAATGAACAGAAAATGGAACACATGTCAAAATAATGGTATCATACCCTCAAAAAATGCTAATGTCTTCAATTCATTTGAGGTAAATTTTTCCCCAAGCTCCCAACATGTACCAACCAGATAAGGAGTATAGGGGGGGAGTTTGAAAACCAACAAACCCAAGATTTTGAAAGTTCTCAAACCCACTTTAGTGCCATGGTCTTTGATTCATATGATCCAAGTATAGGTGGAACTCCCATCAACAACACAATGAAAGCAGAATTTGTCTTCCCTTTCAATCAAGACAGTTAGTTGGAGTACTCCGAGGTCCATGCTTTTCAAAACAATAACAGAAACACCTATAACATGAGGAGTAGAAGAGAAACTTTGACCAATGGAATTCCCTCAAGAATGCAGACCACTCCACCTGATCCAAGGGATAGAAATAATCCCATGCCCCTGAGAGGTCCTGGTCCCACTGTCACTCCGACAATGCAACATCAACCCACTGTGTTAAAAAATCTAGTCTAGACCAATGAAAAGTACAATGCAATAGAGGATCTAAAGAAGGTTAGAACTAACATGTTGATGTATGACATGCTACAAATTTGTCCCACTCAAAGAGAATCCCTCTTGAAGTCACTGGATCATTCTAAATCAGCCTCATCCAGCAATAACCCTAGAAATGTGTCCAACATGAATGTGGCAGAGCCGATGCAGACTATGTTCAAAGATAGGGTAGAAGTACCCCCATTCTTTCTTAGCCTCAAGATCTTTGGGAGGAGCCTACATAACTATTTAATCAACTTAGGGGATTCATGTAATGTGATTCCATTGTCCATATGCCAGAAGTTGGGGATGAACCCTCAACCGACTAATAGGGTAGTGATCCAACTTGACAAAATAGAGGTTAAAGTCATTGGAGTCTTTAAGGATACACACATACAACTGATTGCTAGCCCTAGAATCTAGGATTGCATTGTCATACATGTGGTGGACATCACAAAAATGTATGGCATGTTGCTCAGTAGAGAGTGGACCCAATATTTGAGAGGTTGGTTCTCCACAGACTTTACTCAACTTTGGTTGCCATGGAGGGGGCTCAACAACCAAATCTAGATTGATATAGAGCCTAAGATCAAACAAGTGATAGATGAGTACATTCCCCCAAATGAAATCTTGTTCTCACAAGCTGACTTGGGAGTATATCGGTTTGATAAGGCTTTTACATTCCATCTCAAAGAAGAGGAGAACTCAAACAATAGCCTAGTGCAAGGGTTAGTGGATACCCAAATTCCCGAGGAGACTCTTATGGAATTCATAGGGGGTATGATAAAAAACATGAGGCATCTTGGCCAAGATGCTGACCCAAACATACTGATGCTATGAGGGTATTGTCATCTCCATCAGAAAAATCACTTAGAATTTACATGCGAAGATTTCCAAGATGTGGTGGTTCAAGTAGTGAGCCAAATGTCTTGTACATGTGAGCCTACGAATGACACCATGACACATTCAAGTGAGGATGGATCTCCTATTTATGAGAAGCCTCAGAATCCCATAACTGAAGATGTTATACATAAAGAATGGAGCTCTTCTAACAACAGTTGCCTACCCCCATGTCATGAAGTTTCACATGATGCGAAGGTAAAATAGAAGATGAAATGGGTCCCCATTTCCAAAAGGGAATACTCAAACAAAGATAATTTGGAGGCCCCAAGTAAAAAGGACATATCACCACCTAATGTCCCAATTGAACCCTAGGTTAATGTACATCTTCCAGGGGTGACTCCAAAGGTCCAAGTCAAATCATCTTCCCATAAGAGTCACCCTATTTGGAAACTTTAGTTCGATGGCTCCAAGTGTAAAGAAGGAACAAGAGCTAGGATTGAGTTGGTCAACCCTTGTGGGGGTTCATTTTATGCTTCCTATCAGTTAAAATTTTACTGCACCAATAATATTGCCAAGTATGAGGCTCTAGTTTGGGGTCTTCTCCTGGAACATGAGAAGAAAGTGAAAGAATTAGTTGTTGAGGGTGACTCACAATTGATAGTCTAGTAGGTCCAGAGATAGTATTCCTACACTAACAAGTGATTGGCCTCCTACCACAATCATGTTTTGGATCTGATCAAAGATTTTGAAGCCTTTAACATGAAAAGTGTCCCTAGGAGAAAGAATATTGTCTATGGAACTAGAGGTTGTACTAGTTGTCCTTAACAATATCAAAAAATTCTAGGTATTCCAAGATGATAAACATATATTAGAATTTGTCATGAATGTCAGCATCTTTGACAAATAAAGCATTGATGAAGAAGAAGATGAAATGGAATAGTCAGATGACTTGGGGATCTTAAATTTGAAGACCAACTCCATTCTGAAAGGAATGGTAGCTCTAGAAAGGATTTTTGATAAAGATGAACATGCTTGGGAAAGAGGAAAAACACTAGTAGTGGGTGGTGATGATTGAGAGCTCTACAACTTGGCTACATAGCTTCAAACCAGAGAAGTCCGTATTGGTAAGGTTAGCATAGCTGAAGAAAAGATGTAGATGGTCGAGCTACTCACTGAGTACAAAGATGTCATAGTATGGAGCTATGAAGATTTGAAAACCTATGATCCCAATGTTATCATTCACAACATCGCTTTGAACCCAAATTCTAAGCCTTTCCATCAAAGACAAAGGCCGGTGAGCCCTGTGATCAAACCAGTAATCCAAAAGGAGGTACAAAAGTTGCTCGATGCCAAGTTTATTTTCCCTATCCATCATTCAACTTGGGTAGACAACCTCATCCTAGTGAGAAAGAAAAGAGAAGAGGTTTAGCTCGATGTAGATTTTTGAAATTTGAATAGGTCTTCTCAAAAGGACAATTACCCATTGTCATCCCTTGACAAAGTATTTCAGGTGGTTAATGGTTCCCAAATGATGTCTTTCCTAGATGGCTACTCCGGGTACAACCAAGCCATGGTAAAAGAAGAAGATCATCTAAAAATAGCCTTCAAAATGAAATGGGGAATATTTTCTTATCATTGTATGCCATTTGGTCTGATTAATGTAGGTGCTACTTTTCGACGAGCTACAGATGAGGCATTCAAAGGCCTGGTCAACAAATGCATTGTCATCTATATGGATGACCTCATAGTTTTCTCCAAGAACTGCATGGACCACATTGAAGATTTATGAAAAGTACTGAAAGGTGTAGATGTTACGTAATCTCTCTAAATCATAAGTGTGTCTTTGGGGTAACCCAAGGAAAAATTCTCAGGCACATCATATCTGAGACTGACATCTCAATTGACCCAGAGAGGGTTGAGGCTATTCTCAAATTGGTTCCCCTGAATAGTTGGAAGGAATTGAAATCATTCTTTGGGAAAATTAACTTCATTAGAAAGTTCATTAGTGGATTTCTAGAGATAGTGGGTCCATTGAATGATATGTTAAAGAAAGATGCTAAGATTGAGTGGAACACTCTGGCTAAAGAAGCCTTCGAAGAAATCAATAAATCCATTGCCACTTCTCTAGTTCTGGTCATCCTCGACTATCTTCAACCATTCAAGGTTTATTCCTTTGCATCAGAATACTCATGTGTGGGGATCCTCATGCAGAAGAAAGAAGGAGAAGATAAATGACCAATGGCAATGACCAATAGCTTTCATGAGTTGTCCTTTAAAGAACGCAGAACTCAAATACCCAAATCTAGAAAAAAAATCTTTTTCCTTGGTCAAGGCTATCAAGAAATTCAAACACTACATCCTTTGGAGTAAGGTTAATGCCATTGTTCTAGATCCAGTAGTCAAGTCCTTGCTGATGCAAAATGAATTGGAAGAAACAAGAGGGAAGTGGATGGCTATACTTCAAGAGTTTGACATCGAGATCCAACCAATGAAATTAGTAAGAGGTCAAGGTCTTACCTAGATGATCAGGAAAAGCCACAATCCATCAAATACTAAGATTCAGCTATTACTGGCCCACTTTTTTCAAAGACACTCATGAGCATGCACACTCTTGTCATGTTTTTCAGACTAGTACCATCTAAGAAAGACATCTAGCAATGCCCCTACAACCATTTTATAAAGTGCACCCATTCGCCCAGTGGGGGCTTGATTTTGTGGGAATGATTAATCCTTCATTGTTTGCAGGACACCGATACATCTTGACCACAACCAATTACTATACGCACTAGATAGAAGCATAGGTTCTAAAGAATTGTACTACTGAGGTGATAACCAAATTTCTAGAAAAAATCATCATCATAAGGTTTGGCATGTTGTTCTTCCTAGTATGTGATAATTCTCCTTATTTCTCATCTACAACTCTCATCCAATGGGCCTTCGAGTGATGAACTACAACTAATTGAGAACATGATTGAAGAACTTCAAGTGATTAGAGATCATCAAGCACTAAATTGTTATGTAAGATAATTAAATTAGTTTTATGTTGTCATTGATGTCAACTAGTTTTGATAGTACTTATCATGGAGTTGCAAACATCTAAACATTTGTAGAAGAGAAGAGAAATATGAAGAACTAAGATATCTACATGGAGGAAGATGGATATGATAGATGAGGATAAGGAATACTCTTGGTAACTTATTGATGAGTCTATGACTTCATATTGTTGACTTGATTATGTTGCATTAATTTGTTATGAAGTTGGTAGAAAAATGTTACAAAGTAGTGCGGTTGGTTAATCAAGCATTCCAGTATACACCTAGTAGTGTAGTGTATACTGAGAATAGTATAAAATGAGCTTGTGTTCATCGATGCATTTCTTTGTTAACCGAGAATGAACAAAAGAACTAAATGATTAGTTTAGCTGACAGAAGTTGATGAGCTGTAAAGTGTATGATCACAGAGTGGAAAGATAAAGTTTGTTACAAGATTGATGGCTAGCAAAATTCAAGGAAGATCTAAAGGATAGAATTGAAATGTGTTACTGACACATCAACTGAGGAAGGTTTAAGCGGCAAAATCAATGAAGGAGATTAAGTGACAAAATTTGATGGATGAAAGGAAAATGATTTACTTGTCTATTTAAGAGACTAGGGTTTCATTATGAAACTCATGTCAGAGGAAAGAATATTGTAGAGATATCACATGAACAAGCTTCATGCATGCCTACTCAAACTAGTTAAGGAGAACCAAACTACATAGATTACCGAGCGTCAGAGATTTTTTACCGAGGGATAGTAAGTTATTGAATATTGTTGAACATAATTGATATATTGATCAAAGGATTTGAATGAGCATAATATAGATTTGTACATCTGCAAATCAAGTTGTATTGTAATCAGGTCACCTGCTATTACAGTTTAACCATTGTAATCAGATAAATCTCTTAAACTGAGTAGACTAGAAAGTCTTGTAATGTCATTCATAGCATGTACATTTTTTATTCTCTCAACCCCATAGTGAATTTTGTTTAGATGATAATGGTTAGTGTTAAATCCTCTAACAAGATCACACCTTATAGTGTGTTTTGTAACCTTTAATAGGGTTGGCTCTTCACTAAGCTCACTTGAGAAGAGTGAACAATTTTTGGGTTACCAGTCTCAAGTGGTTTTTCCCTTTACAAGGTTTCCACATTAAATCTCTTGTGTTATATGTTGATTATGATGATTGTTGGATATCATACTTTACATGTTGCATATTTTATTTGATCGGTAGTTACTATAAGTTATTAACTGGTAATCGGTAAAAGCATAGATAGTTTACTATTCTATGTTACCGAGCAGTAGAAATTTGTTTAAATTGTTTTTGGATATATTTTTTTGTATTTGGGACTGTGGATAACTGATTCGCCCCCGTCTTAGTTATTCTAACAATTGGTATTAGAGCTTATTGGTTGCTTGGAATAGAGTTTTAAGGACTTTAGCATAAAGATCACAAAATGTACTATAAGAGGGATGTTACAAAGTTGAACAAGGACAACTTTACAATATGGCAAAGATGAATGAAACTGCATATATCTAGAATAGGGAATTCTACCCTGACACTCTCAGAGAATGGCTACATTGCACCACCCACTAGACCTTTGACTCTTGATCAACTAAGAGATAGATATGAGCATAACATTACTATGATGGAGATTTTTTCTTCTCTGACAGATGCCGAGTTTGAAGATATTAAAGATTGCACTACTGCTAAGGATATGTGGGATAAAATTGCTCAAGTTTATAGTGGTGATACAAATGTCAAGAGAGACAGAACTTAAATTTTAAGAGGGAGATTCAATGATATGAAGATGAAAGAAGGAGAAAACATTGTGCAGTACACAAACTGAATAAAGGAGGTAGTTCGTGCTATCAGAGGATCTGATGGTGTTATTGATGAAGATACTATGATAAGAAAAATTCTAAGGACTTTATTGCCTATTTATGAAATCAGAATATCTTCAATACATGAAAATGGGTCAGCACCTAATAGTACTCTAACTCTTGATAATCTGATTGGAAAGCTAAAAAAAATTTAACTAAACAACTATGATAATAGTGTTGTACCAACTATTGAATCTACTTTTATGACTTATTTGAAGATCAGTAAGTCTAGTAGTAGAAATAATAAGGATGATAGTGATAGCAATATTGATGATGAGCTTGATGAGCTTGAAGCTCTTATGGCCAGGAGATTGCCTAAAGGAAAATGTAGATATAGAGGTAATTACCTTTAGCATGTTTTAACTGCAAAGAAGTTGGTCATATTGCTAATAGATGTCCAAATAGGAAGGAAGATGATAGAAACAAGGACCGATCTGGTGAAGGAAGCTATGGGAGAAGAAGCAATAGAAGTTACCTACACTACAACAGAGACAACCGAGACATCAATGATAAAGGTAAAAAGGTATGTTACATTGCTGAAGAAAATGAATCTGATTCTAATTTAGATGATGATATAGAAGTGATATTTGTTGCTATGAAGGATGATTCTGAGGAAGAAGAAAGGTATGTAGAAACAAAACTAATTTCTAAGGTTAATAAAAATGATACATGGATCATAGATAGTGGTTGTACACATCGCATGACTAGTAATGAAGAAAAATTTAATCATCTTGAGAAATATAATGGAGGATCTATAAAAATGGGTAATGATACACCTTTTATGGTTAGAGGAAAGGGATCCTTACTAATAAATGATAGAATCCAATGTGATAATGCTTATTGGGTAGAAGGACTAAACTATAATTTTCTAAGTGTGGCACATCTAAATAATTTAGGTCACCAAGTAGCTTTTGAGAGAAAGAAAGTAAAACTATTTGATGATGGAGGAAGGCTTGTTGGATTAGGAGCACAATCGAAAGATAACTTGTTTTATCTTGATAATGCAGAGTCTTCTTGTTTAATGATGAAAAATGAAGATTCTTGGTTATGGAATAAAAGGTTATGTCATGTAAACTTTGATAACATGATTAAGATCAGTAAAAAGAAAAAGGTTAAAGGTCTGCCTAACTTATTTAAGCCTGATCATGTTATGTGTCATGAGTGTTAGAAAGGTAAAATGACAAAATCTAGTTTCAAAAGCAAATATTATTCAACAAAGAAAATACTTGAGTTTGTTCACACCGACTTGTGTGGTCCCATGAGAACACAGAGTTATTATGGAGATAGATATTTCATTCTTTTTGTTGATGATTACACTAGATCGATGACTATCATGTTCTTGAAAGAAAAATTAGAGGCATTTAAAATGTTCAAGTAGTTTAAAGAAAAAGTAGAGAAAGAGACTGGTAAAGAATTGAAATGCTTAAGATCTGATAAAGGAGGTGAATTTATTTCTGATGAATTTACTAACTATTGTAGTGAGCATGGTATAAAAAGATAGGTCTCTGCACTGAGAACACCTCAGCAAGATGGAATTGCTGAAAGGATGAATAAGTCAATTGTTGATTGCGCAAGGACACTGATGATAGAGAAAAATGTTTCTCAAACATACTGGAGAGAGGTAGTTAGCACAACTATTTATGTTTTGTACTGAGTATAGTTGAAGGACACTAACACAATACCCTATGAGTTATGGTTTGGACACAAACCCACTGTAAGTTATTTTAGAATTTTTGGAAGTAAATGCTTTATTCTAAAAGATGAAAGAAATGGAAAGTTTGACTCAAAAGGTGATGAAGGGATATTTCTTGGATATTCCACTAAAAGCAAAGCATACAAGTGTCTAAATAAAGTTACTAATAAAATGATTGAAAGTGCTAATGTCAAGGTTGATGAGTTTGATGACAAGAATGTAGAAGAATGAACAAAGGAACTGCAAGAGTATGATAGATTCACATACATTGAAAAACTAGAGTATCTACTGAAGCTGTAAACAGTGAAAACCGGTCAATAGGAAAACAACACCGATGAATAGGAAAGAGAAACCAATGAGCTGGAAGGACCTACAGAGCAAGAAAATGAACCTAAATAGGATGATCAAGAAATAAGAGATTGGATATTGGAAAGATTTGTCAGAAGACATCATCCAAAAAACTAAGTCATTGGTGACAATCAAGCTGGCATATAAACGATAAGTAAGTCAACACAAGGTACATGCTTAGTTTGTGAATATGAACCAAAAAATATTAAAGTTACATTTGAGAATTAAGAGTGGATAAATGAAATGAATGAAGAGATTGAATAGATAGAGAAAAACAAGACATGGACCTTAGTACGTAGACCTAAGGATAATAATGTTATCGGTACTAAGTGGATCTTCATAAACAAGTTGAATGAAAATGGAGAGGTTACAAGGAATAAAGCCAGACTAGTATGCAAGGGGTATGCACAGGAGGAAGGGATTGACTATGGTGAGACCTTTGAACCTATTTCTATACTAGAAGGAGTTTGAATGTTACTAGCCTATGCAGCACATAAGAAATTTAAATTTTATCAAATGGACGTTAAGTCTACATTTTTGAATGGGATACCTGAAGAAGAAGTCTACATAGAACAACCAAAAGGCTTTGTAGATCCATACAAGAAAGACATGGTATGTAGATTACATAAATCTTTGTATGGTTTGAAGCAAGCACCAAGAGCCTAGTATGAAAGGCTGCATACTTATTTGTTAAGTATTGGATTTGTTAGAACTAGTGAGAACAACAATTTGTATATGAAAGGAGATACTGATGATACTATTCTAATTGTTGAAATATTTGTGGATGATGCTATCTATGGAGGAAAAGATCACATATGTAAATCATTTTTTGATGAGATGAGAAAAGAGTTTGAAATGTCTATGTTTGGAGAGATTAAGTTCTTTCTAGGACTACAGGTTATTCAGCAGAATGATGGGATATTCATCACATAATCCAAGTATATAAAAGAAGTACTAAGAACATTTGGCATGGAAGATGCTAAACTAGTTGGAATACTGATGGTCACATGCTTCAAATTGACTAAAGAGGATGAAACTATAGAGGTGAACTAGAAACTATACTGATCTATGATGTATGTAGTACATAGTAGACTAGATATAGCACATGCTATGGGTATTGTTGCAATATTTTCTACAAATCCTAGGGAGTCACACATGGTTTCTACAAAGAGAATCTTAAAATACCTAAAGAAAATAGAGGATTATGGATTATGGTATCCTAAGGATGGCAATTTTGAACTCAAAGTATACACCGACGCTAATTGGGTTGGAAATGTGGATGACAGAAAAAGAACAACCGGATGAGCATTTTTCTTCAGTGAAAGACTAGTTACCTGGATGAGTAAGAAGTAGTCTTGTATTTCCTAGTCTACAACCGAAGCAGAGTATGTTGTTGCTGCTACAAACTATTCAAATATTACATATATTAAGTGTTAGAAGAAACAAATGAGGTAATCACTGAGCCGGTGATTATATACTATGATAACACTATTGCTATAAACATTTCAAAGAATCTAGTGATGCACTAAAAAAAAAAGAACATATCTATCAAGAATCACTACTTAAGAGAATAAGTATAGGAGAAGCAAGTGAAGCTAGAATTTGTTACATCTAAAGAGAAACTTACTGATATTTTTACAAAGCCTCTACCAAAAGATACATTTGAATACTTGAGGACTAGACTTGGGGTACGTCCCCTATCTACCAGTCACTAATGTGATCTAGAGGTTGCATTAGCTTAATCTTATTAGAAGATCATTCATGTTGATGTAGCATAGTTCACACTTTGGATTTCTATCTAAGGTTGTGAAAGATTTGAGAAACCAGTGGTATAATTAGTATACCACTACAAGAGTTGTATGGTTTATGGTTTTTCATTGGCATTGTTGTCAAAGGGAGAGATAAACAATATGATAACCAAGGAGAATAATGGAACATCTATCTAAGGGAGAGACAATCTAAAAAGATAAAGGGAAAGATAAATAGAAGGATAAAGGGAATGATATACAAAAGGAATCTGAGAGATGCTAAAGATCATATATGTAGAAGATAGTCTACACTTGCAATGTTGTTATGGAACATAGTGATTAAACATATTGAGATAGGGAGAGCTTACCGAGCTACAAAATTTGGTTACAAAGTTGTAGAATACATGTTTGGTATGTGTATGGTATACTTCATATTATTTGAGTTGCCATCAATGCGAAAGGGAGAGACTGATTGAGAACACGATTGAAGAACTTCAACTGATTACAGATCACAAAGAACTGAACTGTTATGTAAGATAATTGAATCAGTTTTATGTTATCATTGATGTCAACTAGTTTTGATAGTACTTATCATGGAGTTGCAAACATCTAACACATTTTTAGAAGAGAAGAGAAAGATGAAGAACCTAGATATCTACATGGAGGAAGATGGATATGACAGATGAGGATAAGGAATACTCTTGGTAACTTATTGATGAGTCTATGACTTCATGTTGTTGACTTGATTATGTTGCATTAATCTATTATGAAGTTGGGAGAAAAATGTTAGAAAGTAGTGTAGTCAATAAATGAAGCATTCCAGTATACATCAAGCAGTGTACTATATACCAAGCACAGTATAAACTAAGCTTGTGTTAATGGATGCATTTCTTTGTTAACCAAGAATGAACAAAAGAACTAAATGATTACTTTAGTTGATAGAAGTTGATGAGCTGTAAAGTGTATGATCATGGAGTGGAAAGATAAATTTTATTACAAGATCAAAAGTTACCAAAATTCAAGGATATAATTGAAACGTGTTACTGACACATCAGCCGAGGAAGGTTTAAGTGGCAAAATCAACTAAAGAGATTAAGCGGCAAAATCTGATGGATGAAAGGAAAATGGTTTACTTGTCTATTTAAGAGACTAGGGTTTCATTATGAAACTCATGTTGAAGGAAAGAATACTATAGAGATATCATGTGAACAAGCTTCATGCATGCTTGATCAAACTAGTTAAGGAGAGCCAAACTACAGAGATTACCATGCATCAGAGAGTTTTTACCAAGGGACAGTAAGTTACTAAATATTGTTGAACATAATTGATATACTAATTAGAGGATTTGAATGAGCATAATATAGATCTGTACATCTACAAATCAAGTTGTATTGTAATCAGATCACCTACTGTTAGAGTTTAACCATTGTAATCAGATAAACCTCTTAACCGAGTAGACTAGAAAGTCTTGTAATGTCATTCATAGAATGTACATTTGTTATCCTATCAACCCCATAGTGAATTCTAGTTGGATGATAATTGTTAGTGTTAAATCCTCTAACAAGGTCACACCTTACAATGTGTTTTGTAACCTTTAATAGGGTTGGCTCTTCACTGAGCTCACTTCAGAAGAGTGAACAATTTTTGGGTTACTAGTCCTAGGTGGTTTTTCCCTTTATAGGGTTTCCACATTAAATCTCTTATGTTATATGTTGATTGTGATGATTGTTGGATATCATACTTTACATGTTGCATATTTGATTTGATCGATAGTTACTATAAGCTATTAACTGGTAATCGGTAAAAGTACAAATAGTTTACTAGTCTATGTTACCAAGCTACTGAAATTTGTTTAAATTGTTTTTGTATATACATTTTGTTTTTGGGATTGTGGATAACAGATTCACCTCCCTCTTAGTTATTCTAACATTGGGAACCAGGTAATTCTCAAATTCTCATCCAATTACTATCTGCAAGGGAATGGAGTTGCTGAATCGACCAACAAAACCTTAATCACGGCAATCAAACGGCTCTTGGATGATAAACCTAGGGATTGGCACACTCAATTGAAATATGCTCTATGGATGGATCATGTGAGAATCAAGAATACCTTGGGGAGCTCTCCCTACCAGTTGATTTATGGTTTGCAACCTATTTTTCTAATGAACCTAAAAATACCAATTCTGAGCTTCATGGATAAATATGTTGAGGGTGAGGATCAGGTGTAGATTCATCTCATGAACCTACTAGACCTTGAAGAGAAAATAACCTTGGCCTTAGAACATGTGGATAAACACCAAGTAGTTGTGAAATGTTGTTTTTACAAAAGAGCAACAATAAAGACCTTTAGAATCTCTGATCTACTTCTAATGTGGGACAAAGCAAAAGACAAGCCATGCAGCCACACCAAATTCCAACATTTATGGATAGGCCCTTTCCAGATCATGAAGATCCTAGGAGAAAATACCTTTTGGATTAGTTCTCTTGATAGAATTGGTCCCATTGCTAGTCAACGACCAGTTTCTGAAGCATTACTTTGGATCTTGACTGGCCCTTTGTATAATATTGTATATTCTTGTACTTTAGAGTCATTTGTTTTGTTTTCTTGGTGTCTTGTCATCCACATCTTTTTGTTGCATCTTTGTTTGCATGGGTGGAAGTTTCTTGAGTTTAGAGATCCACACCAAGTAGTCCAGGCAAGAGATAAGGGTTTTCCATTGTCAAACTCTTTGATGTAGTTATGTCCTACAGTGAACCAGATATAGAGATCAAAAGTGCGACCTTTTTTTTTTAAGACTTCTTGAAGAGTTCATTAGAAGCGGCCATCCTCAACACTAATACACATTTAAAAGAGGGATCCCGGGTCATGAGCCTCTTATGATAGGATTTTGGTTAGAGTGCTATTTGTTGTGGTCCCACAACCATGCTCCCCTTTTTGCCTCTTGGCTTCAGGGCCTCCCCTTCTTTTAGATTTTTTCTAGGTATCAGGTCTGTCTTGTCTCTTTTGGTTTTTAGTTAGTTTTCCTTTTTTTTTATCTTGTCGCACTTTCGGAGGACCCAAAGTGCAAAAGGTATGAAATGGTGAAAGTCTAGAGGAGTGAAAGAATCAAGCCTTGTCATTTTTGGACCCATGCAGGCTTCAGACTTTTGGACGTTTGAAAAGTTGGGAGGTCTGACTCCCTAAAATGGAGTTGGTCTTTGAGAGGTTTGATACCCTCGATAGGCTGATCAACAGGGGGCTGACATCACCTGTCGATTTGCCTATAAAAAGTGTGAACTGGGTTTTTAACCATCACATGTTCTCTTTCCAGCTTATCATTTTTTGGAGCTTTCTTCACGCATTGCTTGCTTCCACCTTGTCACCTCGGTCTCATTTTTTCATCTTCATCCACCAACTTCCTACAGGTTGGTCTTTCTCTTATCCCTCTCTCCCTTTTGTTTTCTTTTCTTTTTCTCAGTCTATAGTTAAGGTTTCTTTCTTTTGTAGGCCTAGTTATGGTTTCAGCCTATCATTTGGGGTTAGTTTGTTTTTCATCGATATGGTTCAGCCTCAGGGGTTGCGAGGTTGTCACCTCTAACCCATCTAGTGAGTTTGTGGTCAAACTCACTGTCAGACTAATTTTTGAGTCAGACAAAACCAAACCCTACTTTCGGCCATAGTGTTTTAGACCTTCACAGTCTGAAACTTTCAAATCTTTTAGCCATTCCAAATCTCCTTAGTTCTTTGTTGTTTCAGTATTTTCACACATTGAAACATCCCATCACCCTGATTCACTGAAATGAAAGGTCCAAAGTTTTCAACTCGAGCTAAATTACCTATGCCAGTTTTGGCATTTCAGTGTTGTCACATGCCAAAACTCTTGTTGCTCTGACTTCCCGATGTCTATGTGCATACCAAAACATTTGCAACTCAATCTTCTAAGGCATTTTTTCAGCCTTTCAGAGGTTTTAGCCTTCAAAGATTTTACACCTCCAATTCACCAAAAGGTCAAAAAGGGGGTATTCTTAAATGTTGTTTATCAAGCCTTTTTTCATAGTTATGGCCCTTTCAGACTTTTGGAGGTCTTGCACCTTTGAAGGTTTGAAAGGCCAAAAAGGGTCTTTCAAAGCTCTTCTAAGCTTAGTTTGTCATAATTCTTTATTTTTATAAGATATTTTTTCTCTCTCCTACAATTTCATGTTATTGATTCATGTCTCTTGCTCTTTATAGAAATGGCAAAGAAAGTTACGTCCCCAATGATGAAGTATCAATTCAAAGGTTACCATCCACCTTTGAAAGTAGCTAACCTACATGCTGATATTGTTGAACCTACAACTGACTTACAACTGATTGTTGAAACAATGATTGAAGATCACATGAAAAGTAGTTGTATAGATATACAATATGTTAAATCAGTATTATGTTGTCATTAATGTCAACTAATTTCTTATTAGTTTGACAGTACTTATCTTGTAATTTATCATTACCGAGACATCTGAAGAATGGTGAAAGAAGGTCATAGCAGATAAGGATAAGGAATGCATTGGATAACTTATTGATGAGTCTTTGATCTCATTATATTGACTTTAGTATGTTGTATTCATCTATTATGAAGAAAGGAACTAAAAGACACAAAGCAGTGTTGGTCGGTAAAAGAGAACAGTTTAATGTTTACCGAGATCCTCAGTGTAAACACCGATGATAGTATACACTGATGTAGTGTGTTGTATACCGAGCATAATTTTAACTGATGAAGGTTTGCCGATGCATTCCTTTGTTAACCGAGGAGAACAGAAAAGCATTTCATCGTATTGTTGACTAGACAATTTGACAAAAAAATTGATGAGCTAGATTCACATGATTTCAAGGTGAAAAGTCAAAGTTTGTTACAAGGATCTATGGCTAACAAAATTAAAGGAAGATTTGATGAAGGAGATTGAAACATGTTAATGACACATCAGCCGAGGAAGTTTAAAGCGGCAAAATCAATGGATATGATTAAGCGGCAAAATCTGATGGATGAAAATGAAATGGCTTACTTGTTTATTTAAGGAGAAAGAAAATACATAAGAGAGAAGGAGGAGGATATACTGTAGAAGCTGAGTGTGAACTGGCATTCATGCATTTCTGATCAAACAGGTTACTGAACTGAGCTGCACAATGAACAAACCAAGCTACACAAAGCACAGAACTAATTATTTGTAAGTGATATTGATATTTGATCTGAAGTGATATATTGGTTAGAAAACATTGTTGAGCATAACACTGATTTGCAACTGCAATTTGTTGTATTAAGGTAGATCAACCTATTGTTACTTTCTAATAATTGTAAATAGTGAAAATCTCTTAACTGAGTGGACTTGTAAGTCTTATTTGTGTTTCATTCTGACAAGTGAAACATTGTTATCCTGTAAATCAACACAGTGAGTGACATAAGATTGAAAGATAACTTCTAGTGCAAAATCCTCTAACCAAGTCACACCTAACAATGTGTATTGTAACCTTTAACAAGGTTGGGTCCTCACAGGCCTAACTTCAGAAGAGTGAAATTTTTGGGTTGCCAGTTCCCAAGTGTTTTTTCCCTTAATAGGGTTTCCATGTTAAATCATTGTGTTATGTGTTTATTGTGATGATTGTTTATTATCATACTTTACATTTTAGCTATTTGATTTGATTGGTAACTACTGAAGAGCTTTAACTGAAGATCAGTAAAAACATTGATAGTGAATCATATATATGTTCACTGATTGACAGAAATTAGAGAAATAATATTTTGGATTACTCATTTTTTTGTTTTGGGACTTGGATAACTAATTTACCCCCCCTCTTAGTTATTCTAATAGATATCATAGACACCGACATTGGCCACATTAGCTAGAATGATTACTTGGTCAAATGCACCTGACCAGAAGGGAGATCTTAGGACTGCACTTCATTAGTACATTGCTCTCTAGTGAATGCAGTGGCACATCTTGTCTGCATCTTATCTTTGGACATGATAAATACTTTGGTAGGCCACTATATACCTGATGAAAGAATGGTGAAGAACATCATAGGTGAATTGGTCCTAGATCTGAGGCTTGATAATATTAAGGATGTCTTCCACCTACCATAGGGGGTCAACAAGTTTTATAACTTTAACATAAACAAGGGAATGAAATTATACAACAAAGACATTGTGCGAGATCATAACATAGTGAACAATGAATATCTCATACAGTCCTTGCCCAAGAACAAGCTAGATTAGATTGATATGCGAAGGGGCTATATGAGGGACGATATCCAAGCAGCCATCACCATGATCAGCCGAGTGTATGGATTGCCCAAGTCTAGTCAGTTGGAACCCTGGATGATCATGCTCATAGAGAAGATAAGGGAGTGGTAGGAAAGTTTTGACTGGGCCACCATCCTGAGTGACAATCTAGATGAGCAGTTGGTGAGAGTAAAAATAGACCCACACTTTTACATGACATCATATGTTATGTATCTACTAGCTACCAGAGTAGAGTACCTAGGTTTGAAAAAGGTTGGCATTATGGGAGAACTACATACATGGTCATTCAAAATGTACCTGTAGCTGGTCAGGAAGGATTTCTACACTCATAATAGCCCAAATTTCTAGGTTGTCAATGATTCTTTCATTTTTGGTATCATACACTCCATAGAGGGAGACTATGCAAAAAAGATGTCTACTAAAGCTATATAAAAAGTGAAGGCCCTCAAGGCATTCTATATTTAATTTAGAACCTTCACATACATTGAGGTGGTAGGATGCACCCTGGCACCTAAGAAGCTACCTAGGTACCCTTCTGATAGAAAGGTCTTGTTGGAGATAGCAAGACAATTTTTAGATGCACATGAGCACATTAAGCACAAGAAGAAACACTGTTGGGGTTTCCTGATTTCCATAGGGCCTCATTGTGTACTTGATATGAAGATCTATAAGGCTTTGACTCTCAAATGGGATGAATTCCCTTTGGCTCCATACAACCTCATAAGCGCTCATTTTGATCTAATAGGTACTTACAACCATATAATGGGAAGACATTATATACATGAGTTGCACACTAAAGATCACTGGATGACTTATGTGGATGACTATGAAGTCAAAATCTATGACTATTGTCGGATGAGTTTGGAGCTATCACAAACTACTTTGTCACTAAAATACCTAAGAAGGTGAAAGTAGTGGACTCTAAGGATATCTTAGACCCAATATACAATGGGGAAAAAGCCTATACTAGGGCTATTCTAAATGCAGAGGTAGACAACAATGAAAATGATGATATTGACTTCAAGGCTAGGCATTCCATCATGGTCACAAAGGCATGGATCACTCACCCATTTCATATGGTACCTATGCCCATGAAATAGTTACTGGAGCAGCCCTCTAAAGGGAAGAAGAAGAAAGGAGAGAAAGTTCTGAAGACCCAGTTTAAAGAGGTTGCACCCTGTTGGTTCTTGGATAGGATTTTACACTCCATGAGATACCAATATACTTATGATGGATGTTGAGGATTGGTTAGTTCCAAATGTGAGCAATCTATAAGAAATTGTTCCAACTATAGGGATAAGACTACCCTCTTCTGCTTCTGGCTCTGCAAAACCAAGGTGAGTGCACCTGATCCAATAGTATTAACTTTGACTAATAGTTCCAACTCTACCCCTTATTTCTTTATTGGATCCTTCAATAGATGAATACAGTGAGAGAATACTAAACAAGAACCTATTTTTCATTGATCCTGCATCACTGGGTAGGACAATACATAAATGTAAATAAAAGTAAAGACTAGTAGTGATTTAAATGATTGGAATTATAAGGTTTGAATCACTCTTCTCAACAAAAAGATAGGAGAATACAGGCCAGTGACTTATCTATTGGGCAAAATATCAAGGAAAAGGATGAATACAATGGTGTCTTGAAATTGGTCTCTAGACATAAATACAAAATATTCCAACTCTTTCCTACTTATGAAAATCCTTCAAATAAACTCCAAGAACACATATTCCACTTTGAGAAATATTTAATCTAACTCTAGGTTGGAACTCAAAGTACCAATACATTCATATAAACCTTATGCAAAGATTTAAAGATTAAAAGAATAGAGCAAAGGAGAGAAAAGATTTGAGGTTTGTATTAAGTATAACCTTTCACCATGTGCATATAGTATCTAGAATAGTAAGCTTGCAAGATAAGAACATCAATCTATACTTCTTCTCTATTTTTTGATAAAATGATATCAAAAATTACAATCCTTGACTAAGAGCTAGGGTTTTAGAAATTTCTATCTTTTTAACACCTAAACTCCCATCCCCTTGAATGATCATGAAAAATCCCTTTATACCAAGGGATGCAACAAGCAACCAATCATTCTAGGGTTACAAAAAACTAACCTAAAAAACCTTTACAACAACCCCAAATGGTTTACAATAACTACACTACTGAAAGAGGTGAGATATTTGCAATTGAGTCAACATGCTTTATGTTTTCAATGCTATCCTTGGCTCCTTTTCAACAAATCTAATTTTATTATCTCACTATCAAACTGTGATGAATGCCCTTCTGCAAAAATTCAACCTTGATATTCATTTGGCTTGGCATCATAGGAAACAAAATTAGATTTTAGCTATAATTTATACCTTCTATATCCTTTCCTAACTGCAATCTGTACTAAAAAATTCAATTCCTAGCCATCGCATCGCTTTATATGACTCACTAGTTCAAAAACCCTAGCAAAAACCCAACAAGATATTTGAATTTGAATAAAAATGGTAACTGGCTCAACTTTAAAATGTGACCATTGATCTATTTTATTCCTGGTAGATCAGGTGGTTCACAAAAATCCTTCAACAGTCAACAAAACCTTTGAAAATCTTCCAACACATCATAAAACTCTTGATTAATGAAAACTGAGCACGTCGGTAATGAATCAACACTTTGGACCCACTCCTTATAAGCCTTAGATTGAATGGTTAGCACATAATCTCATAGCCCTAACAGACTCCATGAGATCATATGTTGTCCTTCAGATCTTCCACACTGGCATTTTTTAGAATCTCTTGGGCCCACTGACATGTCTGCCTTTCTTTCCATCTCCGCCAATCACAACATGACACCTTAGTAATGAATCACCAGATGGTCCCACTATTCTCAGCTAACCCTTAACCCTTTGACCCATTTGGTGAATATGTGACCAAAGACAATCACATGTTTGCTGAGAAATTTAGGGCCTCACTAATTTATTTGGAGATTCAGCGAATAGACATTCACGTATCCACTAAAAGATTTAGAACTTCATTAGGTTACTTCACGAATGAGCAAACACAGAGGAAACTTTATCAGCCCACTAAACATTTTCTCTGAGCTACCAAAAAACTTTGATAACCTTGGGCCCGCCTGCAAATCACCACATGTCATCATACCATTTGTCACCTCCGCCTAGTCACCTTTGACACAGGACCCACTCTTCCCTTGGCATCTAATCGGATGATGGGCATAAGATCACATGGGGGAAGAATATTCCATGTGATCATATGCTGGCCATCAATCAAAAATCTCTAACACAAGCCCCACTAACAAGCTCCACCTCATTATCATGTGGACCAATTAAAAACCACCAACTGTGCACACCTAGCATTGGATGCGCTGAAAGAAAAGATTACGTCACAAAAAGAATCAACAGTTGTCTTATAATCTCATGCATCTGAGACAACCTTTGTGAAGACATGCCCACTATTGATCTTTGTAGATGTTAGAGCCTTCTGACATGCTGATAAATAGGACCCACTACCCTTGCCAAATCACCAATAGGTGGACCAATCACAAATTGCCAACCATGCAAATCTGTCAGACGATCCCACATCTTTGAAACACTGCATCATTAGGAAAGATCAATGGCTAGCATAAGATCGCAAGCCTCTGACACATTGCTTGAAAAGATACACCAACCATTAGATGTGGATGTTGTCAGAGTTGGGCCCAGGAAAGAAATAAGGTCAGAAACTATAGGAAATATTAAAGTGCTAGACTTAGGAAAAATCACAACGACGGACTTAGGAAAAATAAAGCTAGGCACTCGGAGACTTAGGGAAAAAGAAGACCACTGGGTGAAAATATTTAATGCACATGCCTTATAAATTTTTTAAGTGGCCCAAAAAGTAATGCTTAATTAGAACAGGGCTAGGGCACACTTAGGGTTTTCCTTGCAAACACCTAGATTTTTTGAATTTTGCCTAGGGTTTCACCAGGAAAATGCAAAAAATAACTATAAAGACATGAAATTTTTCTTGTGCTAATAGTGGCTCATGCTCGGGGATGTGTATCTCCTACAGATACAATGAGAAACTAGAATCTCTTGGTATAGAAAACCAGAACCAAAAATTTTAAACCAAAAACAGGGAACTACACACAAAAACCTAAACAAAACCTATGTAGAAACTGCCAAAACCTTTAGGAGAAATAGAATTTCAAAAATTAACTATGAACAGGTAGATCTAGGAGCTCTCTTGTCGATTTCTTTAGAATGTAAGAACCTGGTCCCCATTTTTCTTCAATAATATATGGGCCTAACCATATGGGATCAAATTTCCCATGCTTTCCTTTGTCTTGCATTCTTACATTCCACATTAATACCATGTCTCCCTTTGTGAAATTTCTCTGAGTAGTCCTTCTATCATACATGACTTTGCACTGGGCCTACAAATTCTCATTCTTGATGTGTGCATCATTTCTTACCTCATTGAGTTGAATTAGATCATTCATTCTAACTATCATATCTTCTTCAACATCTTCATCATATTTCTGAATGAATTGATACATCTGCAATAAGTTATTTTGAGGTAATCTTGCATTTATTCCATACACTAAGTCAAAAGGGGCACACCCTATTGCTTTCTTTATTGTAACCCTATCAGCCCACAGGGCTTGTAATAACTTGGAATCCCAAGCCTTCTTGTTTTTGTCCAGGACTCTTTTCAAAATCTTGATTAAACTCTTATTACTGGATTCTACCTGGCCACTACCTTGTGGATGATAAGAAGATGAATATGAAATTTTAATACCATTATGTCGATAGAAATCAACAAACTCTTTTGACCTAAAATGTAATGCATTATCAACCACCATAGTTTCTGGGCAACCAAACCTTGTCAAGATATTCTGCATCATAAAATCTATCACCACCTTGCTAGTTGCTCTTCATGTAGGGATTACCTCAACCCACTTAGTGAAATAATCTATTTCCACTAAGATGTAGGAATGTCCACCACTGGATTTATTAGGGATTTCACCAATAAAATCCATACCCCATTTCTGAAAAAGGGCTTGAATAGAAACAGGTCTGAGAGGCAAATTTCCACTGAATTTTAGTTTTCCTACATACCTTTGGCAAGGATCACACCTCTTGACAAATTGATATGTATCCTTGAAAAGTTAAGGCCACCAAAAACCTGCCCTAATGATCTTGTGGGCTGTAGTCTTAGCCATGTAATGTCCTCCACAAATTCCACTATGCATTTCATGCATCAAGAGCTGGGCTTTATCATGGTCTACACACCTAAGCATAACACCTTCATTACTCCCCCACCAAAGCTCACCATTTATAATTGCATATCTCAAAGAGTGGATTTTAACAGTTCTTCTCCTATTGTCATCCATTTCAGGGGGTAAGACCATCTTTTGTAAATACTTGACAATATCCTTGTACCATTCACAACAATCCATGTTACACATGTAAGGCCTTTGATCCTCTTCTAAAGAATTTATCTGGTTTGCATTTAGATTACTTTGGGCCATCAAATTTGCTAGGCCTAAACCTCTAACCAACTTTGTAATGTGGATATCAATGTTAAATTCTTGAATTCTGCTAATCCACTTACATCTTCTTCCTAAAACCTCTTGTTGGACCAAGATGTCCTTGATTGTAGCACTTGGAACATAGGCAACCATTGTGGCTCCCACAAAATTGATGCAAGAGCATCCTGGGTGTAAGAGCAATCTTGCATCACCCAAAAAAATATTTCTATTTTTATATTCAATAAGGGCTATTTTGTGCAGAGCTGCTATTTATGGAAAGTTACTATTTTTGGTAATTTTTGTATGTGCTTAGAATGATCTGATTTCTTTCTTGGAGGTTCATTTTGGTCATATAAGTCTGACAGTAAAGTTTCATTGCCAGATCAAGTGTATATTGGAAGATATTGAAGGTTTTTGGTATTGGCAGTAGGGTACAGAAACTTTGAACTCAATTTTGAAGGCTTTAGAGGCTCCAGATGATGTTGCAAAATTTGGGTGACAGGCGCTTGCACAGGTCAAGCCTATAGAGCACTTCGTGGCATTTCCAAAATGGGGTTATAATAGCCGATCAGGTCAACTGGTAATGACTTATGGTCTTCGGAAGTTGGGCCACCTGAAATGGCAGAAAATAATTTTCTTCAAAATTTTTGTTCGGGTTTCAAAGGTTATCTTTAGCCGACTATGATGTAATAAAATGTAAAATAAAATAATTCTAAGTTTGGTCGGCCTTATTGGCTAAAATTCTGGAACCTTCCCAGGCGGTGGAAAATTGCCTATATAAGAAAGGCTGTATTATTGTCTTAGGTAGTTTAGAATAGTTCTGGGTAGTAGATCTGGGTATTGGTTCGAGGCTTTGTCCTACAGAATATTGCAAGGGAATGCCCATGTGGCTTTGCATATTGTAATTTTGAAATTTTGTAATTCCACATTTGTGGAGATAATAAGAAGCCAATTTTCTATTTTTGCATATTATTGTTGTTGCTTCTCTATTTCTGTTATGTGTTTGTGGTATTAAGGGGAGAACCCTTCACCAAGTGGTATCAGAGCAAGAGTTCTTGAGTGTGTAAATAGATCACCGACTGTGAGGCATTTTGCACCAGGACCATGGTTAGGGTTTCAGTGCACATTGCAAAAATGCCTCCACGAAGAGAATGTGGCAGAAGAGCTAGTGCTATGACACCTGAGGTTAGAGAGCTGTAGAGACAAGTGCGAGCATTGCAAGAAGAGATTCGCAAAAGAATGAATCTTAATGTCAGAGATGAAAGTGAAGATGAAGCCGAAGAAGAATATCAAGAAGGAGAAGCTGAAATTGTGAACCAGGAGGAAGAAAGACTTTTTCGGGCGATTTCCAAGATTGGAAAAAGACTTAAGATTGAGGTTCCTACATTTTTTGGAAATCTTAACCCAGAGGAATTGATCGACTGGATCAATGAATGTGAGAAATATTTTGAGTACGAAGATGTTGAGGATCCTGATAGGGTCAAATTTGTGAAGGCCAGATTGAAAGGTCATGCGAAGATCTGGTGGCAAGAAATTCAATTGGAGTGAAATAGACAAGGGAAAGATAAAATCACAAGATGGGATCAGATGGTGGATAAATTGAAGTGACAGTTCATTCCTGTTGATTATGAGCTTGACCTACTAAAGAAAATACAAAGTTTGAAACAAACAAGAAGATCTATTCAGGAGTATACAGAGGAGTTCTATCGACTCCTCATCAGAACAGGCCATGCAGAAGCTAATAAGGAGAAAGTTGCCCGATACCTTAATGGGTTAAGGCCAAGCATTCAAGAGGAGTTGAATCTGGTTTGAATGAACAATATTGAGGAGGCATACCAGTTTTCCCTAAAAGTAGAGGAAAAGCTAAACAAGAAGTTTGAGAGCAGACAAAATGGAAGAGGTTGTGGTGGAAGATCTGGTGGACGGTCATATGGTGGCCGAAATGAAGATCCAAAAAAGAAGGATGAGGCCAGTAGCAGTTAGAATCAAAGAGGAAATAATTCCAATCATTTTTAGGATCAAAATAATAGAGATCAGAGAGGAAGAGGAAGAGGACAAGGATCTGGAAGAGGAGGCTTTCGTGGAACATGTTTTCACTGTGGAGAAGAAGGTCATAGGGCATTTGAATGACCTCAGCACCAAGGCAGAATAGATAGGAGAAATGAAGGCCAGGCCAAAGTTGCACATGTAGATGAAGATGTCAGATCATCAAATTCTGAAGATGCTGAAAGAGGAGAAACATTGATTAATAGAAGAGTCCTGTTGAGTGGTGAGAATGAACCTGAGCAAAGGAGGAGCCTATTTCATACTAGGTGCAAGTGTGAAGGTAAATGTTGTGATGTGATTATTAATATTGGAAGCACTGAAAATTTGGTGTCAGAAGAGATGGTGACAAAGTTGAAGCTCAAGAGACAGAAACACCCACATCCATATCAGATTGCCTGGGTACAGGATGACCACAAGGTCATGGTCAATGAACAATTCCTGGTGAAGTTCAAGATTGGCGGATACCAAGATGAGGTATTGTGTGATATCATATCTATGGATGCATGTCATATGTTGTTGGGTAGACCATGGCAGTTTGACAGATGTGTTGTACATGATGGTCGTGAAAATACCTATTCCTTGATAAAGGATGGAGTGCGACATAAGCTAAAACCATTGAAGGAGACTGAAGAAAAGGTATGTGGTAATGCAAGGATAACTTTTGTTGATGGAATAAATTTCCTAGAAGGTATGAGGCATGAGCATGTATGTTTTTCTTTAATTCCAAAAGCTGGTAAAGAGGAAGTAGAAGATGTTCCTGTAGAAGTTGCAGATTTGTTGAATGAGTTTCAGGATATTGTATCTGATAACATGCCTAATGGATTACCACTAGTTAGGAAGATCAGTCATCAGATGGAATTGATCCCAGGAGCGAGTTTTCCGAATAAGGTAGCACACAGAATGACACCTAAAAAAAGTGAGGAGTTGAACAGACAAGTACATGAACTATTATAGAAAGGATTGATTCGTGAGAGTTTGAGTCCTTGTGCTGTACCAGCGATATTAGCACCAAAGAAGAATGGATAATGGAGGGTGTGTACGGATTCTAGGGCAATAAAAAATATCACAATCAAGTACAAGTTTCCATTACCACAAATGGATGATATTATGGACTGTTTGAGTGGAGCTGTGTATTTCTCAAAGATAGATCTGAAGAGTGGATATCATCAGATTCAGATCAGAGAAGGAGATGAATGGAAGACTGCCTTCAAGAAAAAGGAAGGACTATATGAGTGGTTAGTCATGCCTTTTGGGTTAACTAATGCACCGAGCACTTTCATGTGGCTCATGAATGAGGTTCTGAAAGAATTTCTAGGTAAGTTTATCATTGTTTACCTAGATGATATTTTGATCTTTAGTAAGACATTGGATGAGCATATGATGCATATTCATATGTTGTTTGAGAAGTTGAGAGAAGAGAAATTGTTGATTAATTTGAAGAAGTGCAGTTTCCTTGAATGGTCTACTCCAAGGAGTGCTACTGAGGTAAGATCTTTTCATGGTCTAGCTAGCTTTTACAGAAAGTTTATCAAAAAATTTAGCAGTATTTGTAGAACCTTGACTGAAACAATGAGACGGGATAGAAAATAGTATAAGTGGACTAATGGGGCAGAAAAGAGTTTTCAATTGTTGAAGCAAAAAGTTACAGAATAACCTGTTTTAGCACTTCCAGATTTTAATAAGGTGTTTCAAGTAGATTGTGATGCTAGTGGTACTACAATAGGAGCTGTTATGAGACAAGAAGGTAAACCTGTTGCTTATTTCAGTGAGAAGTTAAATGATGCCAAGAGGAAGTATTCTATTTATGATCAAGAATTTTATGCTATAGTTCAGGCATTAAAAAAGTGGAGACATTATCTACTTCCTAAGGAGTTTGTTTTGTACACTAATCATCAAGCTTTGCAATATTTGAATAGTCAAGAAAAGTTGAATCAGAGGCATTTGAAATGGGTTGAGTTTTTGCAGAGTTATACATTTGTTTTGAAACACAAAGTGGAAAGTCTAACAGGGTTGCAGATGCTCTTAGCAGAAGGCAACTATTGCTGACAGAGATGCAGATGGAGGTGGTTGGGTTCAAGGAACTCAAAAATTTGTATCCAAAGGATCCTAATTTTGGTGAAGCTTGGAAAGCTTGTAAAGAACCTGTTACTCTAGACAGGATGAAATGGCTAGATTTTATCATCCAAGATGATATGCTATTTAGAGGGAGTTAGTTGTGCATTCCATGAAGTTCTATGAGGGAGAATCTCATCAAAGAGAAGCATAGTGGAGGATTGGCTGGACATTTTGGTCATGATAAAACCCTTGCTTTGGTTGGTGAGAATTATTATTGGCCACAATTGCAGCAAGATGTGAAGAAGTTTGTATAGAGTTGCAGAGTATGTTAGATGGCGAAAGGAGTGAAGCAAAATATAGGGTTGTATCAGCCATTACCTATACCAGAGAAGCCTTGGGAGGATATCAGTATGGACTTTGTTCTTAGTTTACCGAGGACACAGCAGGGACATGATTCAATTTTTGTAGTAGTTGACAGATTTTTAAAGATGGCACATTTCATTCCTTGCAAGAAGACTAATGATGCTGTTCATGTAGCAGAATTGTTTTTCAGAGAAGTGGTGAGACTACATGGTTTTCCAAAGACCATAGTTTCTGATCGAGATACTAAGTTTGTTGGATATTTTTGGCGGACATTGTGGAAGAAGTTGAAGATAGATTTGAAGTTTAGTTCATCACATCATCCATAGACTGATGGACAGACAGAAGTGGTGAATAGAAGTTTGGGAAATCTGCTGAGATGTTTGGTTGGCGATAAGCCAATAAGATGGGATTTGATTTTACCACAAGCAGAATTTGCATACAATAATTCTGTCAACAGGAGCACTGGTAAATCACCATTCTAGATTGTATATGGAAGTAGTCCAAGAAATGCATCTGAATTGAGGAAGATAGATAAAGGAGAAATAAGTAGTGCTGAAGCTAAGGATTTTGTAGAACACTTGAAGAACATCCATGGGGAGGTGAGGAAGCATATTACCAAGATGAACGCATAGTATAAGGCTAAGGCAGATGAGAAAAGGAGGTATAAGGAATTTGAGGTTGGTGATGAAGTCATGGTTCATTTGTGGAAGGAGCGGTTTCCAGTTGGTACATATAACAAGCTAAAAATGAAGAAGTTTGGACCATGTAGGATACTGAAGAAACATGATTCAGGAAATGCATATGAGGTAGAATTGCCTACTAAGCTAAATATTTCACCAGTGTTTAACATTTCAGATTTGACAGAGTATCATGAAGGAGGTGTTGAAGATGAGATCACAGCAGCACAATGGAGTATTCCAACAACTAGTTCAAACACTAAGGAGATCAAAGATATACTAGACAGTCATGTTGGCAGAAGCACAAGGAACAAGACATATGAAGAATATCTGGTCAAGTGGAAAGGATGACCTGTCGAAGATTCATCATGGCTGACAAAGGAGGAGGTTAGCTATCTTGGTTTTCCACTGCACACCTGAGTCGTGACAAGGTCACTTGTCAAATTATCCTACGTGTCTGATGTAGGAGCATCCTAGGTGTAAAAGCAATCTTGCATCACCCAAAAAAATATTTCTATTTTTATATTCAATAAGGGCTATTTTGTGTAGAGCTGCTATTTATGGAAAGTTACTATTTTTGGTAATTTTCATATGTGCTTAGAATGATCTGATTTCTTTCTTGGAGGTTCATTTTGGTCATATAAGTCTGCCAGTAAAATTTCATTGCCAAATCAAGTGTATATTGGAAGATATTGAAGGTTTTCAGTATTGGCAGCAGGGTACAAAAACTTTGAACTCAGTTTTGAAGGCTTTAGAGGCCCCAGATGAGGTCAAAAATTTGGGTGATGGGTGCTTGCACCGAGATGGGCCCTTGCACTGGTCAAGCCTGTAGAGAACTTTGTGGTGTTTCCGAAATGGGGTTATAATAGTCGATCGGGTCAACTGGCGATGACTTATGGTCTTCGGAAGTTGGGCCACCTGAAATGGCAGAAAATAATTTTCTTCAAAATTTATGTTCAGGTTTCAAAGGTTAGCTTGAGCCGACTATGATGTAATAAAATGTAAAATAAAATAATTCTAAGTTTGGTCAACCTTATTGGCTAAAATTTTGGAACCTTCCCAGGTGGTGGAAAATTGCCTATATAAGGAAGGCTGTATTATTGTCTTAGGCAGTTCAGAATAGTTCTGGGTAGTAGATCTGGGTATTGGTTTGAGGCTTTGTCCTACAAAATATTGTAATGGAATGCCCATGTGGCTTTGCATATTGTAATTCTGAAAGTTTGTAATTCCACATTTGTGGAGATAATAAGAAGCCAATTTTCTATTTTTGCATATTGTTGTTGTTGTTTCTCTATTTCTGTTATGTGTTTGTGGTATTAAGGGGAGCACCCTTCACCAAAAATAACATCTAAATTTTTTAATGGCCTTGACTAAGGCATAAGCCTATTTCTCAATGATATCATAATTTAATTCTACTGCTTGTAAAGTCTTGCTGAAAAAGGAAATAGGTTGTTCAAAACCTTCAGCATTCTTTTGTAAAAGTACTGCAGCAATAGTATGAGAAGATGCAAAAGAGAAAATTTGCATTGGCTTTCTATAATTTGGTGTCTTCAAGACTAGGGCATGCTTAATGGCCCTCTTAATGTCATTGAAGGCTTGAACTACTTTAGTATTCCATTCCATTTTTTCTCCTTTCTTTAACATCCTTGATATGGGAATATTGATTTCTGCAAAGTTCATAATAAACCTTCTTAAAAAGTTGACCTATCCTAAAAAGGACTGAATTCCCTTGATATTTTTTGGTAAGGATAGTTTTTCAATAGCCTCTACTCTTTCAGGATCTATCCTCACACCATCTTTTGAAACAATGTGCCCTAAAAGTTTTCCTTCTGTCACACCAAAGGCACACTTCTTTGGGTTCAAAGAAACCCCATATTCCAATGCTCTGATAAAAATTTGCTCAAGATGTTGACAATGTTGTTCTTCTTTTGCTGAAAATGCTGTCGAGTCATCCTGATATACCACCATAAATTTGTCAATGAAATCTGCAAAGGCTACATCCATAGCCCTCTGAAAAGTGGCACCTGCATTAGTCAACCCAAATGGCATTCTTACATAAACATATGTTCCCCATGCAATTTTAAATGCAGTTTTAAATTGTTCTCTGTCCTTTACCATGACTTGATTGTAACCAATAAAACCATCCATCATGGACATCAATTCTAATACAGTGACCTTTTGCAACATGTTCTCCATGTTTGGTAATCCATAATTATCCTTTAGATAATTTATGTTAAGATTTTTGAAGTCAACACCAAGTCTAATGTCATCATTATTTTTTTTGATAGGCACTAAATTTGAAACCCAAGTGGAATGCTTGATGGGCTTGATTATTCCAGCATCCATCATCTTCTTGAGTTCACTCTACATTTTGGGTGCCAAGGTAGGTTAACAGGTCTTAATTTTTGTCTAAAAGGTTTTGTGCCTTCTTTGAGTGGAACCTCATGTTGGAAAAGGTCTTCCTTGTAAGCTTTAAGGTCTTCATAAGACTAGGCAAAAACATGCCTAAATTTTCTGAGAAGGTCAATCAAATTTTTTCTAGTTCTTGGAGAGAGAGACTTGCCTATGTAAACTTTCTTGGGAGCTATCCCTGTGCCCAAGTTTATTTCCTCAAGCTCATTGATTTTATCAGTACTAGCCGAGAAGGCCTTGTCTTTATTGTCAAATGCCCTTTCAAGAGCAACTAGTCCTTTAGGAATCTTATTTGATTTTAATTGCAAAACCTCTTTCCCAAAGATGACATCTTTGCCATTCACTATATTAACATAAGCACTAAAATCCATTTCTTTATCACCAGAGTGAGATTCACAATGGAGAAACCTTAATATATCTTGGTCATCAGAAAAAACTTTCTAATTATCTAGATTTTCAGGGATGGAAGGTATGTCTTGTACCTCTATATTAGAAACATCTACAAATGTAACATCTTCTAGTCTAAGTGCTATATTAGCCAAAAAATCTACCATCCTATTCTAACTTCTTTCCATCCAACAAATATTAAAAGCACTAAAGCTTTCAATCTCGTCCCATATTGCATTCCTATATTGTTTCAACTTCTGATTCTTTGAAGCATATTTCGATCTAATTTGGGATATGACTAACTCAGAGTCACCTATAACTTTCAAACACTTTATACCATGCCTTGATGCTAATCTTAGACCAATTAATAGAGCCTCATACTCTGCAACATTATTTGTGCATGAAAACAACAAAGTAAATGAGAACTTGAAAGCTTTACCATTTGGAGATATGAGCAATATTCCAGCTCCAGATCCTTCTTTGCTATTTTCTCCATCAAAATACATGGTCTAGAGATTATCAAGGTCAATCCACCCCTCCTGGCTTTCTGATTTGTGGGGAGGCTCAATACCATCCTCTGCTTCCTTATCTTGGACTTTGAAGGCATTAATATCAGTATCAAGGAAACAATTCATGTTGTCCTTCTCTTCTTCTTCAATCATGTGTGGAGTTCTAGACTCCCTAGTGACTTTGATATTCTATCCTTCAAAATTAAAAGTGGCAAATGATTAGTCACATTGTATGCTACCTCCCATAGAGGCACTCCATTTTCTTGATAGTAACATTCCATACTGGGGAGGAATATCCACTACCAAAACACTCATGGTCAATTGTTTGTTGGGGTATGCAACCAATCTGTAAGGCAAAGCCTTAATAGTACCAACAACTAGTACTTCTCTTGAATCCATAGCTTAAAACCTCCCATGGGGTGTATCCAAATTTAATCCTAATGACTTCATAACCTCAGTAGGCATAATAGTATTTGATGCTCTAGAATCATTCATGCAATTCTTTAGCAACTTTCCATTTATTTGCAGAGTCAAGAAAAAAGGATCAATTGATCCTACTATAGTACTAACAACATTTGTGTCCAAATAAATTTGAGGGATTTTAGAAACAATCTCCTCACTGTAATTTTCATCTTCATCATTTGCAGTTGCTACTTATTTCTTAGTTTTTTCTATTTTTTGAAAATCAATATGTACTACACATTTTACCCATTTCAAGGCATTTTTCTTATGTTCTTCTATTCTCATCATCTCTAATAATGGAACTTTGACAGTGATTTGAGACAACAATTTACTCATGTCAACTGGAACATACTTTAAATCAAGTACATCTAGTTTTGAATCTGCAATCTCTTTATCAGCTCCTTGGGTGGATGTATCTGCAGGTTTATTGATTTGGGACTTGTTTTTCTTTTGCAAAACTAGTACAACCTCAATAGTAGGCTTATTTTTTACCTTATAAACAATATTGGGCTTAGCAACTTTCTTTACCTTGACTTTATCGATAGGATTAGCATCCTTAGTCCTTTCTTGTGAAGTTTTCACATTCTTATCAGTTTTCTTGATAAAAATGCCAATAGGCTTGGGGTTTGCATCACCAACAACTCTATTCCTCAAGTTATAATTTACCTTTTCCTGAGTAACCAAATTGGCTATTATCAAAGAAATTTCTTCATCAAAAGGTCTTCTCAAGGCAGTTGTTTGTTCATTCTTTTGAACATTGCACTGAATGTTATCAGGCTCACTATCTTCATCATCTGAAAAAACTTGTTGATGATATGATTCATTTCTAGTTTGGGAATGTGAAGCATCCTGATTTTCATCCTCTTCAATAGAGTCTACCTCACTCAAAATATGAGAAGAGAACATCCCACATCCCTAGTCATCATAAGGCTATTCCTCACTGTACTCCTACTCCTCTTGAGAAGAGACATTTTGGGATATGGTATAATAATCAAGATCATGCGGTGATTGACAAGCAATACACCATGGGACTTCTTCTACTGTATTCATTGAATTTCTTTGTAATGGATCAGGGATCCTATCATTTCGTCCATCTCTTTTCTCAGGAATAAAAGGCTTCCCATCTTTCCATTGAGTGTTGTAAGGGTAATTTTGCATTCTTGGCAACTTGTTGAAATTATTAAAGGGGGGCTTGTCCCCTCCTATAGCTTTATTACCTCTATTTTCACCAGGCCTCAGATCTTTGATTGCTTTTAGAATCTATTTTAAGCTCTCATCATCCTTAGGTTTCACACCTTGAAGCTTTCCTAGATCTTTTCTATTTAACAAAGGAGACTTGTTATCTTCTCTCCTTCCCAACTTTCCTGAGATTCTCTGGTTGGTTTCTATGTTCATAGCCAGCTTATAAGCTTCAACCAAACTCCTTGGATTCTTATCTCTCAATAGGTATCCCATCTTAGAATCAAAAGCATTTAAATATGTGACAAGGCACACCCTGTTATCAAATCTGATAACCTACAACAATTTATGCATGGCCTTTTGAAATCTAACATTAAATTCAATAACATCTTCATTGAAGTTATTTTTTATGTTATTGAATTCATTCAACATGAAACCCTCATGTGTTTTGTCACCATACTATTCTTTGAAGCAATGCCTAAGCTGATTCCATGAACCTATGCTACCATGTGGCAAAGCTCTAAACCAATCCCTTGAGTCCTCTATTAAGGACTACACAAATAATTTCATGATAACATCATCTAGGAAAATGTTATAGTCATCAATTACATCAATGAATTTCTTTAAATGTTCTTCACAAGTTATAGAATTGCTTCCTATGAATTTAGGAAGCTTCTTTCTGATTTATTTAGGGATGGGGTTAGGATAACCAGGGATACTAGTAAAAACCAATTGTTTACATCTTTCATGTATAATCCTTGAGTTAGGAAAACCAACACCCTAAGATGTGGATGCATTAGTATTGATGGTGGTAGAACCATTGAAACGTCCTGGTGGGGGAACACCAGTTGTCTGATTAGCTATGTTTTCAACATCTACTCCTTATGTCATATTTAAATTGGAAAAATTAGTAGGTCCTACAGACCTTTTAAGAAAATCAATTTTCCTTTTCATCTCTAATGATGCAGCCTCTAGTTCTACTTTTTCAAGTTCTTTGGCTAGCATTTCCTGTTCTTTTTTGGCCATTTCAAGGTCTACTTCCAATCTTAAGGCCCAGTCTATAGGGATTTAGGGTTTACAAGTTCTTTAATTGAAATTCCCACTTCCTTTTGTTTCCCTTTATCCCTTGGTTTCCTTATTTCAAAAGTCTTATGGACAACAGGTAGCTCATTTGTCTTTTCAAGAATAGGAACATAATTTATAGCCTCTAAATCTAACAGCTACCTTTTTAATTGGTCAGCCTTGATCATGGCATGTCTGACCCTTTCTTCCTTCTTATTTTCTCTCTTTTCCTAATGGTTGCTTTTTCTTTAATTCTTCTTTCCAATTCATATACTTCCTCAAAAATTTCCTCAGATTCAAGCAAAGTGGTTTCAAAATCATCTTGTTGTGCTTGGGGCTCTTCTTGTTGATCCTGAGACTCATGGGGGCCTTGGGGCATTAATGAATCAAGGGTTAAAGGGGGAAGAAAATCCTATCCACCCCTACTTTTTCTTCTAGACCTACTAAATTTTCCTAAAATCCTTCTATTTTGGGATGGTCTTACATCCTCTCTATCTATGGGGGAATAATAGTCTTCATACTAGTTCAGGCCCGAATCAATTGCCTCCTCATATTCTAAGGCATTTCCTTACTGACTAGGAGGAGTAAGACCCTCCTGTCCTAGGTTTCCTCTTTGCTTCCAAGTTAGAGACATATCATTAACACTTTTTTCTTTCCTAACCTAAGTTCTTCTTGATGTGGTAGGAAGCCCACATGCAAGCTTTCTTCTGGGTGTTCCTTCCTCCAAGACCTTGTGATTTTGAAACTCATTGTGATATATTACTTAAAGCACTAGTTATAGAGATGCTTAGAGTCACCACTCACAATATGTGAGATAATTTGAAACCTTACTAAAACTGACTCTTATATTCTTTAATGAAGTCCACTGGATAAATGATAAGCCAGCCAGGAGTCTAAGCTCAACTCGTACCCATGTTATCTATACTGATTTGTAATACTAGAGATATCAAATGATTGAAAAAGGTAGGTCAGGAGTCAAGCTCAACTTGAAACCTACACTATTTTCTCTTAATAGTATTTCTCTATTCTCCAGTAGAATCACTGATTTGATGGTGACCTGGAAGGGCTGAATCAAATGGGTAATGAGATATTGAAATTTGTAATATAAACACTGATTCAAAATTGATTTTACTTGTTTGTTATGATTTACTCCCCAACAAAGTTGTTGATTTGTTGGTTCTTGGATAGGATTTTACACTCCATGAGATACCAATATACTTATGATGGATGTTGAGGATTGGTTAGTTCCAAATGTGACCAATCTATAAGAAATTGGTCCAACTATAGGGATAAGACTACCCTCTTCTACTTTTGGCTCTGCAAAACCAAGGTAGGTGCACCTAATCCAATAGTATTAACTCTGACTGATAGTTCCAACTCTGCCCCTTATTTCTTTATTGGATCCTTTAATAAATGAATATAATGAGAGAATAATAAACAAGAACCTATTGTTCATTGATCCTCCATCACTGGGTAGGACAGTACATAAATGAAAATAAAAGTAAAGACTGGTAGTGATTTAAATGATTGGGATTATAAGGTTTGAATCACTCTTCTCAACACAAAGATAGGAGAATACAGGCCAGTGCCTTATCTATTGGGCAAAATATCAAGGAAAAGGATGAATACAATGGTGTCTTGAAATTGGTCTCTAGACATAAATACAAAATATCCCAACTCTTTCCTGCTTATGAAAATCCTTCAAATAAACTCCAAGAACACATATTCCACTTTGAGAAATATTTAATCTAACTCTAGGTTGGAACTCAAAGCACCAATACATTCATATAAACCTTATGCAAAGATTTAAAGATTCAAAGAATAGAGCAAAGGAGAGCAAAGATCTGAGGTTTTTATTAAGTATAACCTTTCACCATGTGCATACAGTATCCAGAATAGTAAGCTTGCAAGATAAGAACATCAATTTGTACTTCTTCTCTATTGTTTGATAAAATGATATCAAAAATTACAATCCTTGACTGAAAGCTAGGGTTTCAAAAATTTCTATCTTTTTAACACCTAAACTCTAATCCCTTAGAATGATCATGAAAAATCCCTTTATACCAAGGGATGCAACAAGCAACCGATCATTCTAGGGTTACAAAAAGATAAACTAAAAAACCTTTACAACAACCCCAAAGGGTTTACAATAACTACACTACTGAAATAGGTGAGATATTTGCAATTGAGTCGACATGCTTTATGTTTTCAATGCTATCCTTGGCTCCTTTTCAACAAATCTAATTTTATTATCCCACTGTCAAACTATGATGAATTTCCTTCTACAAAAATTCAACCCTGATATTCATTTGGCTCGGCATCATAGGAAAAAAATTGAATTTTAGCTATAATTTATACCTTCTATATCCTTTCCCAACTATAATCTATACTAAAAAATTCAATTCCTAGCCACTGCATCACTTTACATGAATAACTAGTTCAAAAACCCTAGCAAAAGCCCTATAGGATATTTGAATTTGAATAAAAATGGTAACTTGCTCAACTTTAAAATGTGACCGTTGATCTATTTTATTCCTGGCAGATCGAGTGGTTTGCAAAAATCCTTCAACAGTCAACAAAACCTTTGAAAATCTTCCGCCATGTCATAAAACTCTCAACTATTGAAAACTAAGCATGCCAATGATGAATCGGCACTTTGGACCCACTCCTTATAAGCCTTAGATCGAATGGTTGGTGCATAATCTCATAGCCTTGATAGACTCCATGAGATCATATGTTGTCCATCAGATCTTCCACACTGGCATTCTTTTGAATCTCTCAAGCCCACTGACATGTCTATATTTCTTTCCATCTTAGCCAATCACAACATGACACCTCATCAATGAATCACCAGATGCTCCCACTATTCTCAGCTAACCCTTAACCCTTTGACCCATTTTGTGAATACGCAACCAAAGATAATTTCATGTTCACTAAGAAATTTAGGGCCTCACTAATTTATTTGGAGATTTAGCAAATAGACATTCGCGTACTCGCTAAAAGATTTAGAACTTTGCCAGGTTACTTCGTGAATGAGTGAACATAGAGGAAACTTTATTGGCCCACTAAATATTTTGTCTAAGCTACCAAAAAACTTTGATAACCCCGGGCCCACCTACAAATCACCACATGTCATCATACCATTTATCACCTCCACCTAGTCACCTCTGACATAGGACCCACTCTTCCCTCGGCATCTAATCAGATGATGGG
Organism: Chamaecyparis obtusa; assembly: GCA_027943335.1. NCBI lineage: Eukaryota > Viridiplantae > Streptophyta > Pinopsida > Cupressales > Cupressaceae > Chamaecyparis > Chamaecyparis obtusa. The sequence goes on along the minus strand of BSBK01011054.1, from coordinate 38,770 downwards.
CATAAGATCACATGGGGGAAGAATATTCCATGTGATCATATGATGACTGTTGATCAAAAATCTCTGACACAAGCCCCACTAACAAGCTCCACCTCATTATCATGTGGACCAATTAAAAACTACCAACTACGCACACCTGGCAGTGGACCCGCTGAAAGAAAAGATTACGTCACAAAAAGAATCAATAGTTGTCTTATAATCTCATGCATCTGACACATCCTTTGTGAAGACATGCCCACTATTGATCTCTATAGATGTCAGAGCCTTCTGACATGCCAACAAATAGGACCCACTACCCTTGCTAAATCACCAATAGGTGGACCAATCACAGATTACCAACCATGCAAATTTGTCAGACGGTCCCACATCTTTGAAATGCCACATCATTAAGAAAGATCAACGACCAGTATAAGATTGCAAGCCCCTAACACATCACTTGTGAAGATTCACCAACTATTAGATGTAGATGTTGTCAGAGCCGGGCCTAGGAAAGAAATAAGGTCAGAAACTATAGGAAATATTAAAGCGCTAGACTTAGGAAAAATCACACCGATGGATTTAGGAAAAATAAAGCTAGGCGCTTAGAGACTTAGGGAAAAAGAAGACCGCCGGGTGAAAATATTTAATGCACATGCCTTATAAAGTTTTTAAGTGGCCCAAAAAGTAACGCTTAATTAGAACAAGGCTAGGGCACACTTAGGGTTTTCCTTGCAAACAACTAGATTTTTTGAATTTTACCTAGGGTTTCACCAGGAAAATGGGAAAAATAACTGCAAAGGCATGAAAATTTTCATGTGCTAACACACCCCTAAAACTAGAGATGATGTACAGGCATGAGTGCCTCAAAAGCCTATGGTCCGGCCACTCAATCCAAGAAGGTTAAGACCATAATGATAGGGAGCATAGCGCCTCTAGATGCACCTTCTTCTAGTAGGCATGAGTCTCCTAGTACAATGAAGAAAACTAAGTCCAAGATAATAGGACCTAAGCCAATTGAAGTAATCAAAAGAAATGTCTACAAAAGAAAGAAATGGTCAATGCCTACTCAGATGGACACCCTCTTAGAGGATGATGAGGATGACTTAGACTATGTACCTCTTAGTAGAAGAACCCTCTATGTGGGATTCATGAAAAGAAGGAGAGTCATGGAGGATGATCAAGAGGATGCTGAAAGGGAAACCCAAGGGGAATCCATAAATCTAGATCCTTTAGGGGATGATGAATTTGATATCATGGACTTCGAAGGGCTTCAAGGTTTCAAAGAATCTGAGCAGCGGGCTACAATCCTAGGATAGTCAGTTACTTTTGATTCCTTCCCTACATAATTTAATAGTCCTCATAACAAGGTGAGAGAAGAAGCTCCACAAGAGTCTCAAGAGCCAATTAAGGAAGTGATAGCAGAGGTTCAAAAGGAAACAACAGAGATAGAAAAAGACCCTTCCATTGGTGTCACTTCTAAAGAAGATGTAGTGGCACAAGTCCCCTTGGTTTCACCCATGGTTCCACCTCTGGCTCCACCTATGCATCCAACTCCACTCCCACCTCCACATCAAACACCACCAACAACTCTACTTTTGCCTCCAAGTCATACCATTGTATTGCCTACTCCACCTCCACCTTCCCATATTCCTATTCCAACTCCACCACCTCCACTAGTGCCTTTAACCACTTCCCTTGTGTCTCCTACTCCTCCCAAGCTAGATATTCCTTCCCAAGTTCACATACAATCACCGACTCATGAGGAAGTAGTAGCACAAGGTTCTCAAGAACTTGAGAAAGAAATAGAGGTAGTTGGTGAGTGGAAGATGGAAGAAGAACACATGGAATTAGAAGAGCTAGCTGATAAAGAAGATCTACTAAGTACAAAAGAGCCACCGACTGAGGAGGAGAAACAAGTTGCTATGGAAGAAGAGATAGATGAAGGAGAATGGACAACTGAAGAAGAGGAAAAAAACACATGAGGAGGGGGAGAAGATTGTAATGGAAGGACAAGAGATAGAAGGAGAAGGAGAGGAAGGCCATGAAGAAATCCAAGTGGAATACCAAGCTACTATTGTTCTCATTATTTTCACTTATCTTTGGAGGCCTAGTTACTAAGTGAGACTATTGTACCCTAGTTTTAATTATTAGTGATCTTTCTTAATATTTGTGTTCATTTCAAGGTGCATGAAAGAGAAAAGGAAATGAATTGCATCTAAGATTACATGTGCATATATCAATCTTAAGTATGTTGTACAAAAAGAGAAACTAAGCAGAACATTTATCCAAGCTCACACAGACCGTGAGCATAGTTGTTGCCAGAATTGAAAGAATGTGTACAGACATATGCATGAATGAATATAAAGCATAGGGTGCCAAAAATTACCTAATAATAAAGTGCTCATCTGGTGTATTCCAGTGTTATCCTATCTAGAACCTACATGAAGATAAGAAGGCCATGCTCAAGTATATAGGGTAGGTCATCAACATGTCAGAGTAAAGGTACAAAAATCTCCATAGTTCTATTTCAATATGTAATGGCATGAAGTGCTTTAAATCTTCTTTTTAATGCTAAGAAAAGAAGCTACAAATGGTGGAGTGATTGCATAGCATCATGGAAATGATCCTATGAAATAATGAGGTACATCTGGTATGATTGTAGTGCTTTGAAGATTCTATTTAGTGGGAAAATATGGGATGGTGAAACAGTGCCTTATCTAATGGCATGAGTACATATGTTAAAAAAAAATTCTGATTTCAACATGCAATAATATCATCTACAATGATATATCCAGCAGCGCCAAGTTCAAGCAATAAACAGTGGTGAATCAGTTATATATATATATATATATATATATATATATATATATATATATATATATGATGTCATCATAGCAAATGGAGAGATTGTAAGCCCGGGCCCTAGATTCCTAAACAATGCATTCATGGTACCCCATGATGCTCATGGTTTTCAAACGTACATGAATCCATGATGCTCACATTTTTTTTGAAGGTAGTGAAACTAGTGGAGATAGCAGAAAATGTCATGGCATCATGAGGATTTAAACATGCAACATCAAATGGAGATATATATCTAAAAAAAATAAAATATGGATTGAGCAATGCATGATTCTCACGGGGTTAAGGTACAGTGAACATACACTAAATAACAAAAGAAATATTATTATATGGTCTCATCAAGTAATCAGACATTGAGCATATTGAAAAATGCATGAACAACAGCAAAGCACCAATGAATGCCATCAAATTTTAGTGGTGCCAAGATTCCATGCTTTAAACATAAAATAAAAATCAAATAATAAGTATAGATAAATGATTCAATAGCAGTCATTGGAATGTAGATCACCAAGGTTCAAAGCACACACACAATGGTGCCATAAATAGAACGTGGGCATACAAAGGAGCATACTGAAGACAAAGGAAATAGTCAACATTCAAAGCATCAATAACCATCAACGTATGGCTCATGGGCTGCCCCTTAATGAAGCATCATATCACAATACAATAGCAAATAAAGATGGAGCAGCAAATACATTTCATGTATGCCCAAATTCTAAAACTCACATGTTGTTCATGAGCATAAAAAGCAAGTAAAACATAAGCAATTATGTATTCAAATGAAGATACAATAGAAATAAGTTTCCATGAAGTAACAGTAGAAAATAATCCATTCTTTCATATGAGACAACAATAATTAATTGGAGTAGCATGCATTACAAAGACTCCAAAAAACTCAACTCACGAGTCATTGAAATGGTGACAATAATGTTCCATATAATCATGAGTTTCCAGCTTTCATGCATCAGCAAATACAAATGCATCTACAACCACAACAACATGGAAACAACTCAAAACATTGATTCAATAACTGCAAATTCATGGCATTATGAGGGTATGAGATACAAAGACATTTCCAAGGAATCATGACAGCAAATAAAGAGCATAATATTTCAACCCATCAATATTATTCTCTGTCACATGCTAAAGATGGAACATATGATAACAAACAAGGCACATTTCTCATGGTTGGAGGAAAATAAGCAATACAAGATCAAAATGTGAATGAGCGTGTACAACTAAAAATGTAATGCCCCACCAAGGAACCCTTGGCTCAAGGACATTATACTCATTAAGTCATACACAATATATAATGTTTTTTTCAATAAAGTAGAAAAACATAATCTAATTTGATTTATTTAATGTTACTAGAAGTCAAGAGAATAAAGAGATCATACTACTTGTCCTGCTTAATTAACAAATTATTATTCTTGCATACTTGAATATTGCTAACTTTCTTTTACATGATGACCACCATGTCCAACACCTGTAACTACACACATGTCTAAACAACTAGATGTAAACATTAGATATATTCTATCACAAATAAATGTTTTATTGATAGCTTAGCTATGAGAATCATTATTAAGAAGAAGTGAAATCATTGCATTAAAGACTTAAAGACAAACCCTAAGGGACTGGACCTAAGCCTCGGGGGCTCATCATCAATGGCCTTGCCTATGTTCATGCTCAGAGACTTCGTAGTTCAGCTTTCCCCATTCTAGACTATCTATTTATAAAATCAAGAAAGCAGGTATGCAACCCTTTCTAGGGCCCTATTCCCTAGACAATTTTTCCATCGGCTACCACTCACTTAGGTGGAACCTAAATAAAATCCTATACTTAATCCATAACCTGATACTAATTCCACAACTCAAGGTAGAGTTAAAATCATACTATTATAAAATCATACTTTAGGTGGAAAATAATATATCATTTTCTTTTATTATGTATCTAGTTTATAAAGTACCAATCCTAAATCATAACTGATATAGGATGAACAAGTAAGATACAAGGGAGGTTTGTCCAACCCTTTTATTATAATTCTAATAGTCATTTCTTATATAATTAAAAATAAAATAAATATCTTTACAAGATTCACCATTGGTAGTAATTATTATTAGTTTTTTTTTTATAATAGTGTGAACTTAGAAACTCTATCAAAATAATAATTCAATAAATTTAACTATTCTATAAGGCCTTGAGAAATGAATGACAAATAAATATCCATTATAATATAACGAGTGTACTAAATGGATTATTTACCATATTCATGCAATGAATATTCTTTAAACTATATAGTAAACAATATGTGGACATTAGTTACAAAATTAAAATAGTTAAAAATTAATACCTTTAAGGCGGAATCAATTTATTAGCACAAGTCATTACCTTAGAGATTATCTTTCAATAACATTCAAATGTTTAAGAGATGACTTAAAAGATTATCTTTTTAAACTTATAAGAGAAGCAAAGCCTCAAGACATAGGATTTTCTCATTGTTTTAATTTGAAAATTGTTGATCATATAAATAAAATAATAATTTAATAACTATCTATAATTCTTATTAATAGAAAAAGAGTTATTTCACTTAAAGAAATAAAACTCAAAATCAACCAATACCACTATTGCATATATAAATATTTCAACACCTTCTTATTATGCTAAGTAATTTTTAAGTATCCAAAAGATAATATTTCTTTTTATCTAGTGTTAATTTATATTAAACAAAATAAATATGTTTTCTAAATATTCATACTCTATTACAATTTGTGGTAATTATTAAATTTAGAAATTTCTAACAGACAAAGTTAATTACGTATGAACCTTAGTCAACTTCAATACTTTAGTATGATTCTAGAGGGGAATAAAATGAATAAAATTCCCTAGTTATGAGAATAAAAAAATATCCAACAATTTAAGGACAACTACATTTGAAACTCTACTAAATGAATATCTAGCTACTTATAAATTTCAATAAAATAACACTGACTTAAAATAGCTATAACTTTCACATACATTAACCAAATTAAAAACTTAAATATGTTTCGAAAAGGAGAGAATGTGAAGAAGAGAAATCTGGAATTAATTTTTAGAATATCATAACCAAATGTGAGCAAATTTCTTTGCAACAAAACTCACTTATTTAATCCGAAAGGTAATTCATTACAATATCTAAAATATAAAGAAATAGTGCTCAATGAAATTAGATTATTAAATTACACAAATTAACAATAAGACGCATAGAAAAATTATTAAATTATCAAAATCAACATAGAAATCTTTTTTCACATAGTATAACAGCATAATTTCTCTTTTAAATAGAAAACACATAGAAGACAACAATAGCAATGTGGACAAATAAACAAATGGAAGGATCATCTCCTAGATAGATCTTACTTGGAGTCTTGCAAAGCAAAAATTGTTGGGGAAGAGGAAGATCCAAGTGGTCTTCATCCTAATTCAATCACTTCTTCAGACTCTTTCTATAAACAAACTACAGCCTCTTCAGGAAGCAATCTAATTCATGATCCTCTCAGACAATAATAAATTCTTTCTTCTCAAAACTATCGCTTTATTATTCTATCCAAAAAAATATGGCCTCTCCTCAAATCCAATTTCCTATCTCCACCCCTTCTCACACAGGAATCTCTCATGTAAATAGATTGGAGGGAGTAGTTGCATGGGAAAATCAACCGATGCAACTATCCCAACTATCTATTAGTTAATAGTTTAGGATAAATATAATTAGTAGATCTATTCTTGTGAAGGGATAAATAATATTAATAATAGTTTAGATTTATGTCCCCTTAATTCAAGGAAGACAATAGATAATTTAATTTTAAGAAAAAATTTACTAAGTTACTTAACTAAGGTAATAGAATTTATCAAACATATTTACCATCCATAAAAATAACATAGTTTCATTATTATCTTATAATAATTTCCTTCACACATATAATTATATAAATATATATGTAATCATAGGCATATGTGTGCACCCATATGCTTATGGTACATATACCATAAGTAAGACACATTATTATTAATATTACAAATATTTTCATATTAGGAATATTACTATTTAAATCAAATACATTATAATTTGAACCCACTTACTAATTCATATTCTTCACAAGATATAATAGTGATATATATTAGGTAACTACTAACATAAGTTGGAATTTACCACTATTATTAAAACATTATTAATACTGTAAATTCTTTATTATTACTGATATTAAAATCACATGATTAAATCACATACTAACTTATTCCTAACAAAATACACTTGTACAAATAAGTAACTACTAATAAAGATAAATTACTAAATCATACCCTCAAATGAACAATAATTCATATCAATAATCTACTAATAAAAATTGAACATATCATGAAGACCATTAGAGCTACCATACTCAAAACCTCAAACTCCATAAATTCAAGAAGCAAGCAACACACTACACATAATCTAACAGACTAAGATAACATGATAATTCACTATCAGCATGAGGAATGACTCAGAAACTCCCCACCTAAGGGACATAAAATGGTCAGAGGTAGGATTTCCCTCTTGTGGAACGTTGGTGATATCTCCATAACAACAACAATGATTGAGGATTTTGAGGGCTCGCTCAAACCTATGAGACTAGGTGGAGATGATGCTCGGTACCTGCAAGCCTGCATCACTGAGAATAGATACATGTACATATATATATATATATATATATATATATATATATATATATATATATATATATATATATATATATATATATATATATATATATATATATATATATATATATATATATATATATATATATATATATATATATATATATATATATATATATATATATATATATATATATATATATATATATATATAATAAGACATTTTCAAATAGATGACCACGATCGATACATCGTGTGGACCTCAACTAAGTGAGTAACTACGACTTCATCCTAAGACATGAAAACATATCAATCACATATACATTAAGCATGAGGCATCACACACACACACACACACACACACACACACACACACACACACACACACATATATATATATATATATATATATTAGTTAGCTTCCAAATCCTTGGGTTAGCTCTTTAAATCTTCATAAGTATATACAAGATGAATGATTTCCAATTTAATAAATAATAATCATAGCTGAGTATATCTAAATACCTGATAAGCATATCATCATAACATAAATGTGAATACATAGCTCTAATAATCATAATGTAAAATGTCCAAATCAAATAGTCCAAGTATAATCATCATAGAGGGTGTTACAAAAAATGTGCCAGCAAATAAACATCAAATAAAGACAAGAATCTGGAACATGAGCTTCCAGCAGTGCCATTGAATCTAATACATCAGCAAATTCAAAGGGAGCAGAAAATACATTTCATGTATGCCCAAAATCTAAAACTCATGGGTTGGCATTATGCTAACCACAACAAGTCATTGCATGCCATAAATTTAAGACAACAAGCATTGAATACAGTGAGCATGTATGATCTAAATGGCAACAACATATTAGCACATGACTGTAAGATCAATGACATCTAGCTCATGAGAATCAATCAGACCAACATGGCAGTGGTGAATCCACAAGATGAAAACAATGCTATTGATCATAGTGATCAAAAGTATAGAGAAATAATGCCAGCAGTGAAGTGCCATCACAATGCCCTCAAAATATAGAGATAGAATATCAAATGGTAAGAAGAAAAAAAATGAATCAAGAAATGAAATCAAAAGTGCCTACCTTGATCAATTCTATAAAGAGGGAAAAAACCAAGTGTTTCCAAATTTGAGCTTGAGTTTACTACAAAAAGCCAGTGCAAATGAAAGGTTTCCCCAATGAGCAGCAGTGAAGGATATACTTTTAACATCTTCTTCTTTGGATCATTTTTTTTCAAGATAATAATGTTTAATTAATAAGTTTTTCCCCTTCTTTTGAGTTGAGAAACTTTATTAATTAAATATTTAATATTTGATGTAATGATCATAGTTATGTGAAGGTGATTTTTCTCTTTAAAAGATGTAAATGTTTTATTAATTTGTTTTCCCCTTTCTAAAATCTGGGTTGAGAACTTTATTAATAGACATTTTAATTTGATGCTAGGTACTATTTATGATAAGTGGATTTTATTTCAAAAGATGTAAATATTTTTTGAATATGTTTTCCCCTTTTTATTAAATTAAATTGGGTTGAGAACTATTCATGAAATACAATTAAAATCCACATAAGGGGGGTAACAAATATTGTAAATGTAAAAGATCATTGCTCTTATTATTGTAAGATATCGAAAAATGGTATTCTTATAAATCATTGTCAGAATATCATTTATAGAGCATGATTTAGAGTGGACATGGTTATTCCTTTGACTATCTTTTTTAGATATCCTACTTTTCTGCTACCCCTATAAACTCAGGAATCTAACATTTGAGTTTATGAGGCATCTTTATGGGTCTATTTGGAAAGTTTTCCATTTTTAGGAGGTAGTGGAATTTGAATGCAGATTCCTAGGTTTTAGATATATACCTCTCACTTTTGGTGATAGAGGTTAGCTCTTCATTCTTTTCTCTCTGATATGAGTGTTGTAGCTTTGAGAGACACAATTGTACTTAGTTTCTTTTCAATAATAAAATTGATCCTTCTTGTTTTCCTACAATTAAAAATTGTCTTTTTGAATCACATGTAGGATTACTGTGATGTCCTTGTATCCTTAATCTGCATGTTGATCCAAGTTGTTTTTTATGAATTCATCTTAGCTCAGTAGTGTAATCTATGTGCAACTGAAAAGATCAGAATTGTGGAGATTTCTCCCTTCTTTTTATTCCAGGTACCTTGTTTCATAAAGAGTTTAAGGAAGCATAATCAAGTTGTGAGTCAAGTTTTGCTTTGCTATTGGAGTAAACTTGTTTCAATTGTGGATCTTCTTTCGAATTTGGTGGATCACCTTTGTTTTCATTCAATTTCAATTTTTTATTTCATGCATCCTCTCCCTTTCCTCCTAAAATTTAGTAAGTTTTCCAAGTGATCCAAAGGGAAGCCGACCCTTAATCCGAATGTCTTTTCTCAGATAGGTTACCCACAGCCTGAGAATAGTCCCATGTTTTAGAGGATTGATGGGTTTTAACACTTAGCAAATTGGGTGCAATCCTTAGTGACAATATTTTTTGGCATGCCTAGTGGGAAAACTATGTTTCCCATCATTCACTGAGTTTTTGGTGTGATCCTTAGTGTAATCATCCTTTAAGAGGTAGTTTGTTTCAAACACCATGGTGACTCTTAGAAAAATCTACAGGTTTAAGTAGTCCAAGTGCTGATAAGTTTCAAAAAATATCTTTTTACTAGCTTATTTGATGAGTAAGCATGTCAATGCTTAATTCATATTCACCCTATCACCCCCCATATCATGAAAAATCTACCCATGTGCCGGCATTCATGCCATATCAGGCTAGTCAAGTAGCAACATATAACCAAAATGGCCCACAAACAACAAGTTACCAGCATGCACTACCATACCCTCCCACCTAGCATCAAGCATCCTGGCAGCATTCCTATCAGCCACCCTATGAGGGACACCATTATAACCCTCAGAATCAGCCCAATACCACTTTAGATTCAGACTCCAATGAATAGTTGGTAAATTTTGAAGAGGAAGTGAGCTCTTTCATGAAAGATTATGCAGAGATGAGGTCTCAGAAAGAGGAGCTCTCAAGGTAGTATATGGAGCTGGTGGCCCAAAAGGAAGAAATCTCATGGCAGCTAGAGAACAAGATAGCAATTAATGAGAAGACTCTTGAAGGGATGAACCAGAAAGACAAGATCTATGAAGAAAAGATTTAAGAGTATCAAGAGTTAATAAAGGCCATCTATCTTATAGCTACAAGAAATGAGAAGGATCTTCGAAAAGAGTTAGAAGAAAAGGATCAGTTGGTTAAGAATATATTGGCAAAAGCACCAAGGAAAGGAGATCAAGAAGTCACTACTACCCCTACACAAGATATCTCACCAGAGCATAATAAAGAATTAATATATTCTTGGAGACCCTCACAGACCATGTATCTAGGTTACGAGATGCCAACTCTTTTTAAGAAGAAGATCCAAAAGGAGATGCCCCATGCTACTGAAGAGAACCTAGAAGATTTGTAGACCAGACAAGAGACTCACAAGGTTCAAATCCCAAGTTTTTTTCTTGGTAAGTCCACTATCACCTCTATTGAAATTCCAAGCTTTAAGATTTCTCCTTCAATTTAGAATCTTAGTCAATAAGAGCCTAATATCCATGCTTTTTTAGAGCCTATTCATGACCCTATCTCAGATCTCCAACCACCTCATTTTATCCCTATATAGGAGACACCTAAAAGTTTGGACTTCCTAAGTGATAGTGAGCCTGTCCTGCAACAGATAAATCCCTATGAACCAATTCCTAAAGAGCCCCCTACACCTCATAGCATTTTAGGCCACCAGAAAGAAGATGATTTTTGTCTTTTAGGTGTACTTTTTCATGATGATCATGAGGAACAAGTAGATTTATTATATGATGATGGATTAGAGCAGCTAGATAAGGATCAAAAAACAAGTGAAGAGGGTGAGATCTTGACTGATTTATTTGAGGAAATACCTTCCTATATTGAACAAGATGAGGTAGTACAAGATTTACTAGTTGAGCTCTCTGATTACAATAAGAAAGATATAGTTGCTGCTAACTTAGAACAACAAGATGATTTTGATTTGATAATTGATGTTTTATGCTCCACTCTTGTTGATGTTCCTCATCTTCCTGAAAAGGATGATAGCTTGCATGTTCTTGAGGAAGATTTTTGTTTTTCAAGAAGTTAATGTTGTTCTAGTTGTAGAATTAGTGAAAGTACCTATTTGTAATAAAGTGGTGGATGAGTCTCATGAATCTTGTTTCATGGACCATGAGGAGGGGCCACTTATTGTTAAAGACCTGGGATAGCTGGATAGCTTTGATGAGCTATTGGATGTTCCAACTGATGAATAGGATGATCCTCTAATTGTAGAAGAAGAAATGGTATGGCAGACTATCATGCAAGGGTAGAATTCTAAAGATATTTGTAAGATGCATACTAAGCAGCAAGAGAGGCCTGGTTTCATACTCTAAAAGGGGTGTCTTATAAGATATCTAGCTTAGATGGGGTCAAACAAGATATCCATTTTCAAAGATTCAATGGAGGGTGATGTCAGAGGTCCACTCACTATGACCATGAGCTTATTCAACCTTATCAACCTCCCTGGTAGGATAGTAGCTATGATCTTATCAAGGTTAGTAGGCCAGTCAACTAGATTCAAAAGTTGATATACTAGGAAGTTCAATACATTTTTGTATTCCATGTTCTCTTTGTTGGCATCAAATATGCAAAGTGTAATACCCTGAGGAGAATGGGAAGTTATTTCAACAATCTAATTAATGGATTTATTTAGCTAGTTCATTGATATTGGTTAGAGTAGGGTAGGTTAGATGTTTCAGCTTTCTGTGTTTCCTAAGTGCTTGGCACAAGTTTAGCTCTATTTTTGTTTTTCATTTTTCTTTCAGTTTAGTTTTCAATTTGGTGTGAGTAGAAATAAGCTAGAGAAGTTATCTCTGACAGTGAGTTGTTTTGTTGAAGAGAAGGATTGTTTGATAAGGCTAAGTACAAATTTGAGGCTTTAGACTTTATGCCCAATAGATCTATAAGATAGCTAGTCAGGATGCTTAGTAGGCAAGCACTCAATAGAGGTCACCAAAATGTTATCATTATTTTTCATCATCTTTGGAGGCCTAGTTACTAAGTAAGACTATTGTACCCTAGTTTGAATATGTTGGTTCCTAAAAAATGGGAGTTTATGCTCTAATAGGAAACCAATACATCTACAGATTTTGAGGATGGGTTAGATCCAAAAATGGTGCTCTAAAGATGATTGGACCAACTATAGGGACAAATTGCCCTCTACACTTCTGGCTCTGCAAAACCAAGGAGGCTGTTCCTAATCTAGTAACAAAACTTGCTTTACTAATTCACTAACTAGATGTAAATGTAATAGATAAATGATAAGAGAAACCTAAATGATGACCATTCATTCATAGATTTTTCACTATCACTATGTAGTAAACTACCCTGCAACTCACTATATTTCAAAGAATTTTGATAATTTTAATAAAAAATGGAAATATCAATAGAACCTTTTCAAACACTAATCTCTATAAGAAAACTCCACTAATGGCCAGTGTCTTATTCATTGGGAAACACCTCCACTGCAAGACTATAATACATGAAACAATATACTAAACTTTGAATTAGTTTGCCTTTTGAAAATACTAATCACCCTATGGTGGATTTTATCAAAAGGTTCCTAGATTCACACTACTTAATGATGCATCCTTAAGAAAAAATTCAAAGAATTTATGTCATTTTCAAAGCTTATTTAATCTGATGCTAGATTAGAGCTGAGAAATATAAACATACACAGATAGATTATCTATGCAATGAATTGGAAAAATTCATAACTCAAACAGAGATACTTAAGGAGAGATATAAATCTTGGATATCATTCAAATGCTATATTAATCACGCTTACAAAATGCTTTATAGTATAACCTTCCGAAAATAACTTGAACCAAGAAAATATTATTCTTCTATAAAAATATGCCTAAAAATAGTCTATGATATCCCAAACTCAATAAACTTTATCAGTCAAATTGATCAAGTTCTCGGTCCTTTTACACTGATCCTGGTAATCCTTTTATAGAATAAGAATTGCAAACAAGCTTCGGATCCTCTTAGAAAAGACAAGAAAGGAGTTCTCATATAAGACAAAAAATGAAAATAGAAACTTTCTTGTTACAAAACTTTGAGATGGATCATAAAGATGAGCGCCAAAATCTTGCAATAGCTTCCAAGGTTAGTTCAACCTCTGCCAGGTGTTATATTTGTTCTTGCTTCTTTAGGGAGTTGAGGCAATGCAATCTATTGCCTCCTCAAAGGATGTTTCTTCTTCTTTATTATCCTCTGAAAGGGATGCTCCTTCACAAGCTAAAAGGGTATCCTGAAAAGGCCAATTAAAAGCCAAAATCTAATCCCTCTTTGGCATAATCTTGTTCAATCGAGTAACCAATTGATGAATTTCAGTTATCACCTTAGTAAAATGCACCCTGGCATCTTGCAACATTTCAATTGTTTGTACAAAAGGAAGAGTGTCTTCAGTGCTAATAGTAGCATCAATCTTGACTGACACTCCATTCTCAATTTGTTCCAACCATTTTTCCCTCTCTTTTATGGTTCCATCTACTCTAACAAGACCTGGGAATATCTAAAAATCATTTTTTAGGTATCTTACTCTTAAAAGAGCTGCTTTTCTCTTTACTTCTTCCCTAGATACTTCAAAATCAAGGAGAGATTTGACAATTTTATAAGTAATTGCCAATTGGGGGCACAGAGTACTATGATCTTTAATTGATTTAAGAAATGTCTTCAAAACATTTTCCCTAGGTACCCACTCATCAAAAAATTTTCCCACAGTGTCTTCTTCTTTTCTAAAGGAAAGCAAAATGTTAGATAACTACCCTGCATGTTTATAAACTTCTCTAGGCTTTACATTCCTAACAAAGTGTTGAGTGGTGTCCTTTAATCTCTTTTCAGATTTATGTTGCTCTCTCTATTTTATATCTTCACTGCTTAGGGAAGGGGAAGAGGAGACATGGGAAACTCAATAATGGGGCTTGAGGAGGAAGGACCAATAGTAGAAGAAGGAATTTGCAACTATTGTGGTTCTTGGATTGAGCTTTCCTCCCCCAACCTCTTCTTCAAGTCTACAATTATTTTATCTTTCTCAAACAATCCTTGTTTCAAATATCCATACACCCTTAGCATTTCTTCAAATTTTGTTGTGAGTTCCTCCTTCTCTTTTTCTTCCTTTTCTACCACCTTTTCTACAAGGTAAGCTGTGGCTACCACCATACTTGATGCTTCTATTGCTGATGTGTCCAAAACCCTCTTGACTATGAGACCACCAGAGAGACTATCCTTAATAATTTGCTTTCCTTTGTTTTTCTCATCTTTCTTTAATGAACACATGACCAAAGCTTGATGGTAATTACTAAAAGCAACTCCCTTGACAACCTATTATGCCTCTTCCTTAGTCTTGTACATAGGTGTAGTTTGTTTTCTAACTGCATCAAGGACTATTGCATCAGCTATGTCCCATTTAGGGAGGACAAGTACTCCTACATTCTTTACCAATTCTCTCCCCTATTTTGGAGTAGTCCCTTCAAATCTATCTATCATCTCTTTCCTAATTTCATCTTCAATAGTTTTAAGATCCTTATCAAGATTCTCCTTGTGCTTCTTCTCACAAGCTTCCTCAAATTTACTCATGTTCATTTTCCATAAAAATTGTAAAAAGGCCCAAGTCTTTACAAATGCATCATTGGCCAGAAATTCTTCACATGCCTATTTGACTATAGGGTCCAATTCTGTCCCTATAATTTGTCTTGTGGTTAAGCCTAACTTAGGCTCCTTTGGTTGCTCTGGAATTCCCCCATTTATCTCATCTTGATTTATGAATATTTGACACTGAGATCCCATTTTTTGAACCTGCTCTATGATCTCCTAATCATCTCTAATATTCAAGGGTGACTATGAAGGAGAGTATTCTTCCTCTAATTCATGAGGCCTCTCTTCTATCCTTTGTTTCTTGGTGGGAGGTGAAAAATCAAGGATGTCTTCACCTGGCTTGTCTTATGGTACATATGTAATTTATTCAACCTCCTTTTGCCTCTCCACCTGCTTTGATTTAGAAGGGAGATCTTCTCTTTTCTTTTGCTGCTTCATGAAATCAGATTTAGGAATTAATACACCATAACCAGTCCTCTCTTGCAACATATATTTTCCAGGAGGCAACACCTTTGCAAATGCACCTTTGCCCAATAATGATTTAGCCTTCTCAGGGTTTTCCTCCATGGCCTTTTTCTTCTTCTCGTCCAGAGTCTTAAAAATTTCTTGAAAATAGTTCATGAGAGTATCTATCCTCTTTGCCATAGGATTTATACTACCTAGAGGATCATATTGGGGATCAAATTGTCAAACAAAATCCCATGTTTTCTTGTAGACTAACCACTTTTCTTTTATGACTACTTGGTCTTGCAACCTTGGGGTATTTCTAATAATATCTTCAGGAAAATTTAAAATGTGGTTTTTTACTGAGCATCTGACCCTTTTTCTGAATAATTCATTGTAGAAACCCTCTGGGTCTATCATCTAGGTAGTTGTGGTTGTCAAATGACATGGATCCAAGATTTACTACATATGAAACCACCCACCCTTTGTGATTATAAACTCGTGAGCAATGGTAATATTTGGGAGCAAAGTTCCTCTACCTTTAGCAATACTATTCTTCTCAATATCACCTAATTGTCTAAAGAATTCTACAATGCTAATCTTCATGGGAACTTGGAAAGACAAAATAAAAGGAGTCCCCCTGAAACCATATAATCTAATAATAGTTGAATAGGGATAGAAAATAAAATCACCCCAATTATGCACTATGTTGAGATCCTTTGCAAATTGTTGTGGTCTAACAATTTCGGCCAAGGTGACCGGGACTCTAGGGCTATCATGAACAAAGAATATTCTCAATCTAGCTGCAAAACATTTGTTAAACCATATATAACTACTATCCTTTCTGTCCCATGTCATATTTGAATTCCATCGCTGAACAGGGATGTCCTCTCCACCTCTTTGTTTGGATAATTCCATTTCTTTTGCAAAATAATCAACACCCTTGAACAAAAACATGTACATCATAAAAGAGTACCAGCAAAAAGGTTTATCAACTTTATTTTTTTGAATCCCCATTAGTCCATCATGGATTAAGTCAGTAATGAAGGGGGCATAATCAAAAGTAATTAATAGATGTGGATGTAATATCTAGATCACCATATACATCAGGTGCTGTGGCATTTTCTCATTAGCATTTTCCCCAGAAACCTAACATAGTGACCAATAGGAACCTCTTGCCAGTACATCAAAATACTCTATTTTGAATGGCTCCTATGCACCTAGTCTAGTAACAATCATTTTTCCAATTTGAGTGCAGAAGTCTTTTACAGGACCAATTGTAAGGAGATGTCTCTATGCATCATATACCTCTCTTCATTCTTTAAAATTAATCGGTTCCAGGTTAGGTGAGGGGTCACTTAGTCTAAAAACTGTTCTGATATCCTCAACAGAGATTGTCAATAGCTTTTTCCCTCTAACACCCCTAATCTCTTTAGTAATAGGGTCATATTTTTTTGAAACTTCAATCATTAGGTGTACATCTAAGAAGACACCGGGTACCACAAGCTTACTTAAGTCATTTTCCCATACATTATAGGTGGGAAAAGGGGTATTTCTCTGGCTGAAACCTACTATAAACAATGTTAGCCCAATGAAATCAGAAGTGCCACTTCCATTAAGAAAACCAATCTTAGCATCCCTGATATAATTTCCTGTATCATACAATCCATCTGCCACTTTTACCCTAGGCTCCTTTGGTGTTAGTTGTTTGACCTCTACCAAATTTACTATTGAGCTAGGAAAAATTTGTAATAAGTCTTCATGCAGACCCCTCTTAAGATAATTGGTTTCTCCAAAAAGCTCCTTCTTAGGTGGCATTTCTAGGGATTATAGTTTAAATATATTGGGCACAAAAGAACACAGTAGCAAAGCAATACTTCTTTACAGAACAAGTAAGTGCAGGAAGAACCAACCTTTTCTTCAAAATCCCTAAGAAAACAACAATAGGTTTCTGCAATTCTATTCACCAAACACTCTACAAATTTTTATTTCCTTATGGCTTTTTGAGGAAGCATAGATTTTGATATACTCACAATCAATCCATAATTATTTTAGTAATCTACTTCGCATGATGTCACCATTAATTTTTTGGGAGATGAACTATCACTTTTCTGAACCTTTCACCCACTTCTCCTTCAATTTATATTTTTACCATTGATTTTCACTTGGAAAATAATCCAATGGTTTTTCCCATGATCACATAGCTCGAAAGAAGCTCATGTGACCATATGAAAAGCCATCATGTCAATTCCTTCATTGGTGGAAAATCCCTTATAAATTTTACTGTTAAAACAAAAGGTTAGTCCCATGATCACATAGCTTGAAAAAAGCTCATGTGACCATGTGACAAACCATTAGCATTCACCCGCCGTCATTTATTCCTTAAGTCACTGGTCCCACTTTACCTTTGTTATAATGAAAAATCCACACCTACAACACTTGGCAAGTTGTCATGTAATTTCTTTCTTTCTGAGAACTAGTGTTTGCTGACATCCTCCACAGTAGCAAGTACTATCAACTAATCAATGAAAAAACATATGTAAAAACTAACATTGGTCCCACTATTTTTAACCAATGAGAAACTGCCAGTCGTGTACACTTGTCAATGGTCCCACCTGAGAATTACGCTGAGCTTTATGCAAGATCAATGATTAGTTGCATAATCACATAGACCTCTAAGATTCTATGTGATTATACAACAACCATCGGATCTTCCCTTCATTTCTTTCATCTTTGAAGATTCTTCTGATACTGGTCCCATCGAGAACCGCCATATCACTTATTCATATCAACCAATCAAAAACAAGCATTCGTGCATACATTGAAGTGGACCCGTTTCACTTGCAAGGCTGTGCCATAAAGTAAGATCAATGGTTAGTTGCATGATCGCATAGAGCTAAAAGATTCTATGTGAACATACAACAACCGTCAATCAACTGAAGATTCCAAGATTCAAGATACACCAAGACATTAGAAAAGTAAGGCATTAAGGACTTAGGAAAAATTAATATCACCAGGCCTTTAGACTTAGGGAAAATAAAGATATGACCCCCCTCATGATGATAAAATAAATGCACGTGCTTTTCTATGAACCTAAGTGACTCAAAAAAGGTAACACTCAAAAAGAAATGAATAGAGTGACCTAGGGTTTTTTGAAAATGGCATATATTTAGGGTTTTTCTTAGGTTTAACTCTTAGTTAAGGCTCACTGGATACTAAGGAAAAATAGATAATTTTGTAGGATTTTTAATGGGTTTTCTGTAGAAAAATTATCATAAATTTTTAACACCATGCACACTTCAATTTTATAAAAATTTCACAAGATTGACATAACTAAAAAATTGAACTACCAACAATGGCTCTGTCTAGGGATGTATGCCTCTTGCAAGCATGAAAAGGATTTAGAAACTCTGGGATAAGCAGACCATCTACTAAAACAAAATAACTAACCTACTCACACAACCTAAAAAAAAACACACAACTAGAAGGGGAAACTACTACTATTCATGGATAATGTGAGTACCTTAAGAAAAGTACAACTTCAAGAATTGTCCATGAACTGGCAATTCCATTTCATTTCCAATCAAGTCCTTTAGAATGTATGAATCAGGTCCCCATGTTTGACTGATCAAATATGGTCCCAACAAAATAGGGTCAAATTTGCTATGTTTACCCTTGTCTTCAAGCCTAGCATTCCACATCAGGACCAAATCATTATCTTGAAAAATTCTGACTGTAGTTTTTCTATCATACAAATTCTTATACCTGAGTTGAGATCTCAAATTTGTATCATGTGCTTCCCTCCTTGATTCAACTAGTTGTATCAGGTCCTATAATTTGATCTTCATTTCATCATCTTGATCATCATCATACAACTAGATGAACTTGTACATTTGCAACAAATTATTTTGTGGTAACCTGGCATGGATACCATATACTAAATCAAAAGGATCACACCCTATAGCCTTCTTGATTGTCACTCTATCATCCCACAGAGCTAGCTGTAGTTTTGAATCCCATGCCTTCTTGTTTGCATCTAACACTCTCTTCAAAAATTTAATCAAGCTTTTGTTACTTGATTTAGCCTGACCATTTCCTTGAGGATGGTAGGGAGCAGAGTATGAGATTTTTATACCATATTGAAAAAAAAAGCTAACAAATTCTTTAGATCTGAAACACAAAGCATTGTCTACAACTAAAACTTCAGGGCATCCAAACCTTATCAGCAAATTTTGCATTAGGAAATCAATAACCACTTTATTGGTTGTTTTTTTAGTGGGAATGGCTTCCACCCACTTTGTAAAGTAATTAGTTGAAACCAATATATAGGAATGTCCTCCACTAGATTTTTTTGGGATCTCTCCTATGAAATCCATACCCCACTTTTGAAAAGGGGCTTCCACAATTACAGAACTCAGAGGCAAATTTCTCCTGAATTTCAGTTTTCCTGAAAATCTCTGACAAGCATCACATTTTTTGACAAAAGAATGTGCATCCTTGAAAATACTAGGCCACCAAAATCTAGACCTCAATATCTTATGTACAGTGGTTTTAGCCATGTAATGGCCATCACACACACCTTCATGCATTGCTTGCAATAGATCATTAGCCTTTTGAGGGTCAACACATTTCAACAAGACACCCTCATTACTCCTCCACCGTAATTCTCCCTTAATGATCACATATTTTAGAGCATGTAATTTGACAGTCCTCCTTTTGTGGTCTTTCATATTAGAAGGAAGTAAGAGCTTTTGCAAGTATCCAATGACATCTTTGTACCATTCACAACAATCTAAATCACAAATGTATGGCCTTTGTTCTTCTTCAAGAGTGTTGATGTGATTAGCATCCAAATTTCTTTGGGCCATAAGTTTTGCTAACCCCAATCCTCTTACTAATTTGGTGATTTGGATATCAATATTAAACTCTTGGATTCTATTTATCCACCTGCATCTTCTCCCTGAAACTTCTTGTTGAACCAAGATGTCTTTTATAGCAGCATTGGGCACATATGCAACTACAGTTGCTCCTACCAAGTAACATCTAAAATTATTGATAGCTTTGACCAATGCATAGGCCTATTTCTCATTTATATCATACTTTAATTCAACTACCTGCAATGATTTACTAAAAAAAGAAATGGGTTGTTCAAAACCCTCTGAGTTCTTATGTAACAATACTGCAACTATAGTATGATAAGAAGCAAATGAAAATATTTGGATCGGCTTACTGAAATCTAGTGATCTTAATATAGGGGCACTTTTAATAGCCATTTTGATATTAGAAAAATCTTGCTTGGCATCATTATTCCATTCGACCTTTGCATTCTTCTTTAGCATTTTAGAGATGGGAACACTGATTTCAGCAAAGTTTGTAAAAAACCTTTTGACAAAGTTTATCTAACCAAAGAAAGATTGGATACCTTTTACATTTTTTGGCATTGGTAACTTGTCTATTGTTGCTACTCTCTTAGGATCAATCTTGAATCCATCCTTAGATACAATATGTCCCAAAATCTTACCCTCAGTTACTCTGAAGGAACACTTCCTTGGGTTAAGGGAAACCCCATATTCTAGAGCTCTTACAAAGATTTTTTCCAAGTGACCACAATGCTGGTCCTTCTTTTCTGAATAAGCTGTCAAATCATCTTGATAAAAAAAAAGAAATTTGTTTATGAAATCTACAAAGGCTACATCCATGGCTCTTTGAAAGGTAGCCCCAGCATTAGTTAAAACAAAAGGCATCCTAACATACACATAAGTATCCCATGGAGTAGTGAATGCAGTTTTGAACTGTTCTAATTCTTTGACAACTACTTGATTGTAACCTAAAAAACCATCCATCATGGACATTAATTCAGATCCAGTAACCCTCTGTAACATTGGTTCCATGTTTGGTAGACCATAATTGTCCTTTAAAGAATTTGTATTTAGATTTATGAAGTCTACACACAACCTAATGTCTCCATTCTTTTTTCTTACAGGGACAAGATTAGAAACCCATGTCGAATGCCTAATAGGTTGAATGATGCTTGCATCACTCATCTTTTTTAGGTCATCCTGCATTTTTGCTACCAAAGTAGGGTTGATAGGTCTCAACTTTTGTCTAAAAGGTTTGGTATTTTCCTTCAAAGGAATTTCATGTTGGAACAAGTCTTCTCTATATGCCTTTAAATCATCATAAGACCAAGCAAAGACATGTCTATATTTTCTAAGAAGACCTATCAGAGACTTTTTTATTTTAGGAGTTAGGCTTCCCCCAATATATACATTTTTTGGGGCTTCCTTTGTTCCTAAATTTATCTCCTCTACACCTTCAGACTTTCTTAAAAGCTTTACCTAGGAAGAGCTATCATGGCTGTCAAATGCTCTTTCCAACACTACCAAACCCTTTGGGACTTTATTTATTTTCAACTACAAGATCTCCTTACCAAGGAGAGAGTCCTTATTATCCAATGTTTCTACATACTCGCCAAAATTTATCTCTTTATCTCCAAAACTTGCATCATAATGCAAAAATCTTAAAATGTCCAAGTCATCATCAAAAACTTGCCAATTTTCATAATTATCTGGTATGGATGGCCTAGTTTGTATCTCAATCCCAGATATCCCTGCAAAAGTGATATCCTCTGGCCTTAATGCAATGTTAGCTAATAAATCAGCCATTCTATTATGGCCTCTATCCATCCAATCAATACAGAAAGCATCAAACTATTCTATCTTATCCCAAACAACATTCCTATATTGTTTTAACCTTTGGTTTCTTGAAACATATTTGGATCTAATCTGAGATACAACTAATTCTGGATCTCCAATAACTCTGATATTTTTTATCTTGTGCTTTGAGCCTAATCTTAATCTTATTAGTAAAGCCTCATACTCTGCAGTATTATTTGTACAAGTAAATGATAGGGTGAAGGAAAACATAAAAGTTTTTTCAGTGGGGGAAATCAACAACACACCTGCACCAGATCCCCCTTTAGAGCAAGCACCATCAAAGTACATGGTCCAAAGATCATTTTGACTTGTTACGTTTCTTTCCTCCTGAGCTAACGGAGAAGGTTCATCTTCATTATCATTACTCTGTACTTGAAAGGAATTTATGTCAGTATCCAAAAAATAATTCATGTTATTATCACTAGCTTCTTCCTCAATCATGTGAGGGGTTCTAACTTCCTTGAGTACCTTAATGCTCTCACCAGTGATATTAAAAGTAGCATAAGATAAGTCACACTAGATGCTACCTCCCATTGCTGCACTCTATTTTCTTGTTCACAACATTCCATATTGTGAAGGAATATCCACAACTAAAACACTCATAGTCAGCTATTTCTCAGGACAAGCAGCAAGCCTATAAGGTAAGGCTTTTATTGTTCCAATTACTGGTACCTCCCTAGAGTCCATTTCCTAGCATCTTCCATGAGGAGTATCAACCTACAATCCCATTGATCTCATAATTTCAGTAGGCATGATAGTATTTGAGGCTCCTGAGTCAATCATGCAATTTTTCAACATTTTATCATTTATGACCAATGTCAAGAAAAAAGGGTCAATAGCTCCCTTAGAGGTATTCAAAAAATTAGTGTCCAAATATATCCAAGGAATTTTTGAAATAATTTCCTCAGTGTCCTTCTTTTTAGTTGGATCTTGACCCTTCATTCTAGTATTTACTATTTCTTGGATGTCTATGGTTTGAACACCATTTATCCATGTGAGGGCTTTCTCTTTGTGTTCATTTATCCTCATCATTTCCAATAAAGGAACTTTTACTATGATCTAGGATAACAACTGATTCATGTCAATAGGTGCATAATTTAAAATAGATAAGTCGATCTTGCCTTTTTGGGTATCCTTGACTTCAGGTTGTGTGGCTATACCCAATCGTTCTTTATCCTTCGATTTATTTTCATGTTGGGAAGTTAGGGTAGTAGCCATTGGATTTTTAGCCTTGATCTTAAAAACCTTGATTGGTTCAGCAAGCTTTTCAGTGCCCTTCTGCTTTAATTTCTTGGCATCATCAGCAGCCTTATTTTTTGTGGCAGACTACTTTCCATCTTCTTTATCCTTTTTAATAAAAACACCTGCTGGTTTACCAAATGTTTTATCAATAGTCCTATTTCTAAGGACATAATGACTCTTTGCCTATGTCACCATATTAGCAGTGATCTAGGCTATCTCTTCATCAAAGGGTCTTCTTAATACAACAGGTTCTTCAACTTGTTCAGAGTTGTTATTTATATCTTCAATTTCTTCCTCTTCTTCATCAGAAAAAACTTGTTGATGGTAAGCCTCTCCTCTATTCTAAGAATGATTCACATCCTTATTTTCATTTTCTTCACCAGATTCAACCTCTTCAACAAATTTAGCAAAGGTCATTCCACAACCTCTGTCATCATATGATTTATCTTCCTCCTCTTCTTGTTCAATACTTTCAGACATATTCTGAGAAATCACACAATAATATGAATCACGAGGGAATTGGCACATAGTGCACCATGGAATTTCACTAGTCATATTGACTAAATTCTTTTGCAAAGGGTCGGGGGTTTTATCATTTGGCCTCATATCCTTCTTTTCTAGGACAATAAGCTTTCCATCCTTCCACTGTGTATTGTAAGGATAGTTCTGCATCCTAGGCTGCCTATTGAAATTATTTGGAGGAGGTCTATCATTTCCCTTAAACTTATTTTTACTTTCCCTTGGTTTTAGATCCTTTAAGGCATTTAGGATCTTCTTGAGGTTATCATCCTCCCTAGGTTTTACATTCGTAGGTTTATCAACTTCTTTCTTTCCAAACCTAGAGGTTTTAGGATCCTCTCTTCTTCCTAGTTTTCCAGATACCCTTCTATTGCTCTCAATGTTTACCACAAATCTTTGAGCTTCTCTGATAGTCCTAGGGTTCTTATCCCTAAGAAGGTATCCCATCTTGGCATGAAAAGCATTTAGATATGTTGCTAGACATACCTTCTCATCTAATCTCATGACTTGGAAGAGTTTGTGCATTGCCTTTTGAAACCTCACATTGAATTCTAGGACTTCCTCATTCTGGTTTTTCTTTATATTGTTAAATTCATTTAACATAAAACCATCATTAGTCTTATCACCATATTGATCTTTAAAACAATTTATAAAATCATCCCAAGAACCAATACAATCATAAGGAAGCCCTCTGAACCAATCTCTTGCATCTTCGCTTAAAGATTGAACAAACAATTTCATGATGACATCTTCATATTGTATTTCATAGTCATCAATCATATCAATAAATTTCTTTAGATGTTCTTCACAAGAAACAACATTATTTCTAGTAAACTTAGGTAATTTCTCTCTAATCTTTGCACGAATCAAATTAGGATAACCAGCAATATTGTTAAAGAGAAGTTGTCTATACCTTTCAATGTGAACTGTTCCTCTTTGTAATGATGCATTTGTTTGAGAGGTGGAAGCTTTGTTATTTTTTGCATTAGAAACATTTTCAGTAGTCACTAGTGTGACAATGGCACCCTGGGTAGCATAATTTCCAACATTAATATTAGATGTCATTACAGGGTTAGTTGGAATTGAAGGAGTAAAAGACTGTCTAAGAAAATCAACTTTCTTTTTCATTTCCAAAGTGGTAGCCTCAATTTTTGCCTTCTCTAATTCTTTAGCAATAACCTCTTGTTCTCTTCTAGCCCTTTCTAAATCATCTTCCAATTTGGACAAAGGATCTATTGGGATTTTGTCATTTGTGGCACCATTTATTGTGATTCTTGTTGAAATCTATTTTCCTTTATCCTTAGGCTTCCTAACTTTAGCAATGGGTTAGAGAATAGGTTGTTCACCAACTTCCTTAGGGGCTTCTACAAATTTTATGGCCTTTAAAGTCATCAACTATCTTTTGAGTTGATTTTCCCTAATTTGGGCTTGTATTGTTTTAGTTTCCTTTTCCATTTCCCTCTCCTTCCTAATTGTAATTTGTTCTCAGATATTTTTCTCTAAATTATAGATTTCTTCAAAAATATCCTTCGAATCTGGAAGAGTAGTATCAGAGGGTGAACTTTCAAACTCAACATCTCTTTACTGATTTCTAGGATTTTGAGGACTTTCAAAAGGAAAAGGTCCCCGGGTTGGGGAATCATTTCCCCCTTCTAGGCCCCTGCTCTTACTTCTTGACCTCCTGATTTCCTTTTGAGGTTCTACATCTGAATTCATCTTCCTATGATGTATTTCATCATCCTTATGAGAAGAAAAATCCTCATATGCTCCTAAACCCAGATCAACTGTGTTCTCATACTCAGAGGCATTTTCTTCCTGGTCATGAGTGAATTGGTGATTCATTTTCATGTTTTTCTTTTGTCTCCATTCTTGAGACATATCACCACTACTTTGATTTCTTCTAGGAAGATAAGTCCTAGAAGTGCTTTGAAGTTCACCTTCTAACCTACTTTCTGGGTGATCCTTCCTCCAAGCCCTAGTATTTCTTTGACTCATAATTGCAAGTATGTGAAACAATTTCTTATTTTCTTATTATCTTTACTTAGCACTACTGCAGAGACTTTTAGAGTCGCCACCAACACAAGTTGGGAAATATCTTCACACACTTAGTAGATCAAAGTATTCAATACTTGGTATGTAATCAAAACAAAGATTACTATAAACAAATGCAAAGCTAAAAGAGATTTTTAAGTTCTGATCTAATCCAAAGATTGCAAATATTCCTCTATTTTCTAGTGGTGCTTTACTGGTTCTAACAAATAAGAAGGCTAGGAGTCTAGCTCAACTTGTACCTACATTATTTGATATTCAAATTTATAATACCAAAGATCTAAAATTTAAATTTATCATAGTATTTCAATCCCTATTCCCCAGCAAAGTCACCATTTTGTTAGTTCCCAAAAAATGGGAGTTTATGCTCTAATAGGCAACCAATACATCTATAGATTTTGAGGAGGGGTTAGATCCAAAAATGGTGCTCTAAAGATGATTAGACAAACTATAGGGACAAACTGCTCTCTGCACTTCTAGCTTTGCAAAACCAAGGAGGGTGTTCCTAATCCAGTAACAAAACTTTCTTTACTAATTCACTAACTATATTTAAATGTAACAAATAAATGATAAGAGAAACCTAAATGATGACCATTCATTCATAGATTTTTCACTATCACTATGTAGTAAACTGCCCTACAACTCACTGTATTTCAAAGAATTTTGACAATTTTAATAAAAAATGGAAATATCAATAGAACATTTTCAAACACTCATCTCTATAAGAAAACTCCACTAATGGCCAGTGTCCTATTCATTGGGAAACACCTCCACTGCAAGACCTTAATACATGAAACAATATACTAAACTTTGAATTATTTTGCCTTTTGAAAATACTAATCAACCTGTGGTGGATTTTAACAAAAGGTTCCTAGATTCACACTACTTACTGATGCATCCTTAAGAAAAACTTCAAAGAATTTATGTCATTTTCAAAGCTTATTTAATCTGATGCTAGATCAGAGCTGAGAAATATAAACATACACACAGAGATTATCTATGCAATGAATTGAAACAATTCATAACTCAAACAGAGATACTCAAGGAGAGATATAAATCTTGGATTTCATTCAAATGCTATACTAATCACACTTATAAAATTCTTTACAATATAACCTTCCAAAAATAACTTGACCAAGAAAATATTATTCTTCTATAAAAATATGCCTAAAAATAGTCTATGATATCCCAAACTCAAGAAACTTTATCAGTCAAATTGATCAAGTTCTCGGTCCTTTTACACTGATCCTAGTAATCCTTTTATAGAATAAGGATTGCAAACAAGCTTTGGATCCTCTTAGAAAAGACAAGAAAGGAGTTCTCATATAAGACAAAAAATGAAAATAGAAACTTTCTTGTTACAAAACTTTGAGATGGATCATAAAGATGAGTGCCAAAATCTTGCAATAGCTTCCAAGGTCAGTTCAACCTCTGCCAAGTGTTATATCTATGTTTGAATCTTTAGGGAGTTGAGGCAATGCCATCTGTTGCCTCCTCAGAGGATGTTTCTTCTTCTTTATTATCCTCTAAAAGGGATGCTGCTTCCCAGGCTGAAAAGGTATCCTCAGAAGGCCAATTAAAAGACAAAATCTCATCCCTCTTTGGCAGAATCTTGTTCCAGCTAGTAACCAATTGATGAATTTTAGGTATCACCTTAGTAAAATGCACCCTAGCATCTTGCAACATTTCAATTGTTTGTACAAAAGGAAGAGTGTCTTCAATGCTAATAGTAGCATCAATCTTGACTGACACTCCATTCTCAATTTGTTCCAACCATTTTTCCCTCTCTTTTATGGTTCCTTCTACTCTAACAAGACCTGGGAATATTTGAAAATCATTCTATAGGTATCTTACTCTTAAAAGAGCTTCTTTTCTCTTTACTTCTTCCCTAGATACTTCAAAATCAAGGAGAAATATGACAATTTTATAAGTAATTGCCAATTGGGGGCACACAGTACTATGATCTTTAATTGATTTAAGAAATGTCTTCAAAACATTTTCCCTAGGCACCCACTCATCCAAAATTTTGCCCATAGTGTCTTCTTCTTTTCTAAAGGAAAGAAAAATGTCAAATAACTACCCTGAATGTTTATAAACTTCTCTAGGCTTTACATTCCTAATAAAGTGTAGAATGGTGTCCTTTAGTCACTTTTCAGATTTCTATTGTTCTCTCTATTCTATATCTTCACTACTTAGGGAAGGGGGAAGAGGAGACATGGGAAACTCAATAATGGGGCTTGAGGAGGAAGGACTAGTAGAAGAAGAAGGAAGTTGCAACTGTTGTGGTGCTTGGATTGAGCTTTCCTCCCCCAACCTCTTCTTCAAGTCTACAATTATTTTATCTTTCTCAAACAATCCTTGTTTCAAATCTCCATATGCCCTCATCATTTCTTCAAATTTTGTTGTGAGTTCATCCTTCTCTTTTGCTTCCCTTTCTACCACCTTTTCTAGAAGGTAAGCTGTGGCTACCACCATAATTGATGTTTCTATTGCTGATGTGTCCAAAACCCTCTTGACTATGAGACCACCAGAGAGACTATCCTTAATTATTTGCTTTCCTTTGTTTTTCTCATCTTTCTTTAATGACCACATGACCAAAGCTTGATGGTCATTACTAAAAGAAACTCCCTTGACAGCATGTTCTACCTCTTCCATTGTCTTGTACATAGGTGTAGTTTGTTTTCTAACTACATCAAGGACTATTGCATCAGCTATGTCCCATTCAAGGAGGACAAGTACTCCTACATTCTTTACCAATTCTCTCCCCTGTTCTGGAGTAGTCCCTTCAAATCTATCTATCATCTCTTTCCTAATTTCATCTTCAATAGTTTTAAGATCCTTCTCAGGATTCTCCTTGTTCTTCTTCTCACAAGCTTCCTCAAATTTAAACCATGTTCATTTTCCATAAAAATTGTAAAAAGGCCCAGGTCTTTACAAATGCATCATCGGCTAGAAATTCTTCACATGCCTGTTTGACTATAGGGTCCAATTATGTCCCTGCAATTTGTCCTATTGTTAAGCCTAACTCAGGCTCCTTTGGTTGCTCTGGAATTCCCTCATTTATCTCATCTTGAGTCATGAATATTTGAACTTGAGATCCCATTTGTTGAACCTCCTCTATGATCTCCTGATCATCTCTAATATTCAAGGGTGACTGTGAAGGAGATTATTCTTCCTCTAAATTATGAGGCCTCTCTTCTATCCTTTATTTCTTGGTGGGAGGTGAAAAATAAAGGATGTCTTCACCTAGCTGGTCTTGCGGTACATCTATAATTTCTTCAACCTCCTTTTGCCTCTCCACCTACTTTGATGTAGAAGGGAGATCTTCTCTTTTCTTTTGCTACTTCTTGAAATCAGATTCAAGAATTATTACATCGTAACCAATTCTCTCTTGCAACATATATTTGCTAGGAGGAAACACCTTTGCAAATGCACCTTTGCCCAATAATGATTTAGGCTTCTCAAGGTTGTCCTCCATGGCATTTTTTCTTGTTCTCCTCCAGAGTCTTAAAAATTTCTTGAAAATAGTTCATGAGAGTATCTATCCTCTTTCCCATAGGATTTATACTACCTATAGGATTATATTGGGGATCAAATTGTCAGACAAAATCCCATGTTTTCTTGTACACTAACCACTTTTCCTTTCTGATTGCTTGGTCTTGCAACCCTGGGGTATTTCTAATAATATCTTTAGGAAAATTAAAAATGTGGTTTATTGCTGAGCATCTGATCTTTTTTCTAAATAATTCATTGTAGAAACCCTCTGAGTCTATAGTTCAGGTAGCTGTGGTTGTCAAATGATATGGATCCAAGATTTTATGCATATGAAGCCACCCACCATTTTTGATTATAAACTAGTGAGCATTGGTAATATTTGGGAACAAAGTTCCTCTACCTTTAGCAATACTATTCTTCTCAATATCACCTAATTGTCTGAAGAATTTTGCAATGCCAATCTTCATGGGAACTTGGAAAGGGAAAATAAAAGGTGTCCCACTGAAACCATATAATGTAATAATAGTTGAATAGGGATAGAAAATAAAATCACCCCAATTATTCACTATGTTGAGGTCCTTTGCAAATTGTTGAGGTTTAACAATTTTGGCCAAGGCGACCAGGACTCTAGGGCTATCATGAACAAAGAATATTCTCAATCTTTCTACAAAAGCATTGTTAAACCATATATAACTACTATACTTTCTATCCCATGTCATATTTGAATTCCACAGCTGAACAGGAATGTCCTCTCCACCTCTCTGTTTGGATAATTCTATTTCTTTAGCAAAATAATCAGCACCCTTGAACAAAAACATGTACATCATAAAGAGTACTAGCAAAAAGGTTTATCAACTTTATTTTTTTGAATCCTCATTAGTCCATCATGGATTAAGTTAGCAATGAAGGGAGCATAATCAAAAGTAATTGATAGATGTGGGTGTAATATCTGGATCACCATATACATCAGGTGTTGTGGAATTTTCTAATTAGCATCTTCCCCAAACACCTGATATAGTGACCAATAGGCACCTCTTGCCAGTACATCAAAATACTCTATTTTGAATGGCTCCTATGCACCTAGTCCTGTAACAATCATTTTTCCAATTTGAGAGCAGAAGTCTTTTACAAGACCAATTCTAAGGATATTTCTATGTGCATCATATACTTCTCTTAATTCTTTAAAATTAATCGGTTCCAGGTTAGGTGAGGGGTCACTTAGTCTAAAAACTATTCTGATTTCCTCAGTAGAAATTGTTAATAGCTTTTTCCCTCTAACACCCCTAATCTCTTTAGTAATAGGGTCATAGTTTTTTGCAACTTCAATCATTAGGTCTACATCTAAGAAGACACCGGGTACCACAAGCTTGCCTAAGTCATTTTCCCATACATTATAGGTGGGAACAGGGGTATTTGTCTGGCTGAAACCTACTGTAAACAATGTTAGCCTAGTGAAATCAGAAGTGCCACTTGCATTGAGAAAAACATTCTTAGCATCCTTGATATAATTTCCTGTATCATACAATCCATCTACTGCTTTTACCCTAGGCTCCTTTGGTGTTAGTTGTTTGACCTCTACCAAATTTACTGTTGAGCTAGGAAAAAGCTATAATAAGTCTTTATGCAGACCCCTCTTAAGATAATCGGTTTCTCCAAAAAGCTCCTTCCTAGGTGACATTTCTAGGGCTTATAGCTTAAATATATTGGGCACAAAAGAACATAGTAGCAAAGCAATACTTCTTAATAGAACAAGTAAGTGTAGGAAGAACCAACCTTTTCTTCAAAATCCCTAAGAAAATAGCAATAGGTTTCTGCAATTCTATTCACCAAACGCTCTACAAATTTTTATCTCCGTGTGGCCTTTCGAGGAAGCATAGATTTTCATATACTCATAATCAATCCACAATTATTTTAGTAATTTACTTCGCATGATGTTGCCATTAATTTTTCAGGAGATGAACTGTCACTTGTCTAAACCTTTCACCCACTTCTCCTTCAATTTAAATTTTTACCGTTGATTTTCACTTGGAAAATAATCCAATGGTTTGTCACATGATCAAATAGCTTGAAAGAAGCTCATGTGGCCATATGACAAGCCGTCATGTCAATTCCTTCATTAGTGGAAAATCCCTTATAAATTTTATTGTTAAAACAAAATGTTAGTCACATGATCACATAGCTTGAAAAAGCTCATGCAACCATGCGACAAACCATTAGCATTCACCCACCATCATTTATTCCTTAAGTCACTGGTCCCACTTTAACTTTGTTATAATGAAAAATCCACACCTGCAGCACCTTGCAATTTTTCATGTAATTTATTTCTTTCCAAGCATTGGTGTTTGCTAACATTGTCCACATCAGCAAGTACTATCGACCAATCAAGGAAAAACCATATGCAAAAATTGACATTGGTCCCACTATTTTTAACCAATGAGAAACTACCAGTTGTGTACACCTGTCAATGGTCCCACCTAAGAATTACGTTGAGATTTATGCAAGATCAATGGTTAGTCACATGATCCCATAGACCTCTAAGATTCTATGCAATTATGTGACAACCATTGGATCTTCCCTTCATTTCTTTCACCTTTGTAGATTCTTTTGATACTGGTCCCACCGAGAACTGCCATATCACTTATTCATATCAACCAATCAGAAACAAGCATTCGTGCATACATGGTAGTGGACCAATTTCACTTGCAAGGCTATGCCATAAAGTAAGATCAACAGTTAGTCACATGATTGCATAGAGCTAAAAGATTCTATGCGAACATATGACAATCGTCGATCAACTGAAGATTCCAAGATTCAAGATACACTGAGACATTAGAAAAGTAAGGCATTAAGGACTCAGGAAAAATTAATATCACCAAGCCTTTAGACTTAGGGAAAATAAAGATATGACCCCCCACGTGATGATAAAATAAATGCACGTTCTTTTCTATGAACCTAAGTGACTCAAAAAAGGTAACACTAAAAAAGAAATGAATAGAGCGACCTAGGGTTTTTTGAAAATGGCATATATTTAGGGTTTTTCTTGGGTTTAAATCTTAGTTAGGGCTCATTGGATACTAAGGAAAAATAGATAATTTTGTAGGATTTTTAATGGGTTTTCTATAGAAAAATTATCATAATTTTTTAACACAATGCAAACTTCAATTTTATAAAAATTTCACAAGATTGACATAACTCAAAAATTGAAGTACCAATAGAATTATTAGTGGTATTTCTTAATATTTGTGTTCATTTCAAGGTGCATGAAAGAGAAAAGGAAATGAATTGCATCTAAGATTACATGTGCATATATCAATGTTAAGTATGCTATACAAACAGAGAAACTAAGCAGAACATTTATCCAAGCTCACATAGGCCGTGAGCATAGGCATTGCTAGAATTGAAAGAATATGTACAGACATACACATGAATAAACATAAAGCATAGGGTGCCAGACATTACTTGGTAATAAAGTGCTCATTCATTTTATTCCAGTGTGATCCTATCTAGAACCTGCATGAAGATAAGAAGACCATGATCAAGTATACAAGGTAGGTCATCAACATGTTAGAGTAAAGGTACACAAATCTACATAGTTCTATTTCAATATGTAATGGCATGAAGTACTTTAAAGCTACTTTTTAATGCTAAGAAAAGAAGCTACAAATGGTGGATTGATTGCATAGCATCATGGCAATGATCCTATGAAACAATGAGGTACATCTGGTATGATTGTAGTGCTTTGAAGATTCTATTCAGTGGGAAAATATGGGATGGTGAAACAGTGCCTTATCTAATGGCATGAGTACATATGTTCAAACAAAATTTTGATTTCAACATGCAATAATATTATCTACAATGATATATCTAGTAGTTCCAAGTTCAAGAAATAAATAGTGGTGAATCAATAATATATATGTGATGCCATCATAGAAAATGGAGAGATTGCAAGCCCGGGCCCTAAATTCTAAAACAATGCATTCATGGTACCCCATGATGCTCATGGTTTTCAAAGGTACATGAATCCATGATGCTCACATTTTTTTTGAAGGTAGCGAAACTAGTGGAGAGAGAAAAAAATGTCATGGCATCATGAGGATTTAAACATGCAACATCAAATGGAGATATCTATCTAAAAACAAAATAATATGGATTGAGCAATGCATGATTCTCATGGGCTTAAGGTACAATGAACATACACTAAATAACAAAAGCAATATTATTATATGGTGTCATCAAGTAATCATACATTGAGAATATTGAAAAATGCATGAACAACAGCAAAGCACCAATGAATGCCATCAAATTTTAGTGGCGTCAAGATTCCATGCTTTAAACAACAAATAAACATCAAATAATGAGTATAGATAAAGGATTCAATACTAGCAGTTGGAATGCAGATCACCAAGGTTCAAAGCACGCACACAATGGTGCCATAAATAGAATGTGGGCATATAGAGGAACATACTGAAGACAAAGGAAATAGTCAACATTCAAAGGATCAATAACCATAAATGTATGGCTCATGGTCTACCCCTTAATCAAGCATCATATCACAATAAAACAAAAAATAAAGATGGAGCAGCAAATACATTTCATGTATGTCCAAATTCTGAAACTCACAGGTTGTTCATGAGCATAAAAAGCAAGTAAAACAATAGTAATTATGTATTCAAATGAAGATACAACAGCAATAAGTGTCCATGAAGTAACTACAACAAATAATCTATTCTTTCATATGAGACAACAATAATTAATGGGAGTAGCATGCATTACAAAGATGCCAAAAAACTTAGCTCACGAGTCATTGAAATAGTGACAATAATGTTCCATATAATCATGAGTTTCCATCTTTCATGCATCAGCAAATGCAAATGCATCTACAGCCACAACAACATGAAAAAAACTCAAAACATTGATTCAATAACAACAAATTCATGGCACCATGAGGGTATGAGATACAAAGACATTTCCAAGGAATCATGACAGCAAATAAAGAGCGTAATATTTCAGCTCATCAATATTATTCTCTGTCACATGCTAAAGATGGAACATATGATAACAAACAAGGCACATTTCTCATGGATGGAGGAAAATAAGCAATACAAGATCAAAATGTGAATGAGCATGTACAACCAAAAATGTGGCAGCAAATAAACATCAAATAAAGACAAGAATTTGGAACATGAGCTTCCAGTAGTGCTATTGAATCTAATACATCAGAAAATTCAAAGGAAGTAGCAAATATATTTCATTTATGCCCAAATTCTAAAACTCATGGGCTAGCATTATGCTAACCACAACAAGGCATTGCATGCCATAAATTTAAGACATCAAGCATTGAATACAGTGAGCATGTATGATCTAAATGGCAGTAGCATATTAGCCCGTGACTGTAAGATCAACGATGTCTAGTTCATGAGAATCAATCAGACCAACATGGTAGTGGTGAATCCACAAGATGAAAACAATGCTATTGATCACAGTGATCAAAAGTATAGAGAAATAATGCCAGCAGTGAAGTGCCATCGCAACGCCTTCAAAATATAGAGATAGAATATCAAATGCTGAGAAGAAAAATAATGAATCAAGAAATGAAATCAAAAGTGCCTACCTTGATCAATTCTATGAAAAGGGAAATAACCAAGTGTTTCCAAATTTCAGCGTGAGTTTACTACAAAAAGCCAGTGCAAATGAAAGGATTCCCCAGTGAGCAATAGTGAAGGATATACTTTTAGCATCTTCTTCTTTGGATCATTTTTTTCAAGATAATAATGTTTAATTAATAAGTTTTTCCCCTTCTTTTGAGTTGAGAAACTTTATTAATTAAATATTTAATATTTGATGCAAGGATCATAGTTATGTGAAGTTGATTTTTCTCTTTAAAAGATGTAAATGTTTGATTAATTTGTTTTCCCCTTTCTAAAATTGGGTTGAGAACTTTATTAATAGACATTTTAATTTGATGCTAGGTACTATTTATGATAAGTGGATTTTATTTCAAAAGATGTAAATATTTTTTGAATATATTTTCCCCTTTTTATTAAATTAAATTGGGTTGAGAACTATTCATGAAATACAATTAAAATCCACATAAGGGGGGTAACAAATATTGTAAATGTAAAAAATCATTGCTCTTATTATTGTAAGATATCAACAAATGGTGTTCTTATAAATGATTGTCAGAATATCATTTATAGAGCATGATTTTGAGTGGACAGGGTTATTCCTTTGACTATCTTTTTCAGATGTCCTACTTTTCCGCTACCCCTATAAACTCAAGAATTTGGCATCTAAGTTTATGAGGCATCTTTATGGGCCTATTTGGAAAGTTTTCTATTTTTTAGGAGGTAGTGGAATTTGAATGCAAATTTCTAGGTTTTAGATATATACCTCTCACTTTTGGTGATAGAGGTTAGCCCTTAATTATTTTCTCTCTGATATGAGTGTTGTAGTTCTGAGAGGCACAATTGTACTTAGTTTCTTTTTAGCAATAAAATTGATCCTTCTTGTTTCCCTAAATTTTAGATTTTCTTTTTGAATCACATGGAGGATTACTGTGATGTCCTTGTATCCTTAATCCGCATGTTGAACCAAGTTGTTTTTCAGGAATTCATCTTAGCTCAGTAGTGTAATCTGTGTGCAACTAAAAAGATTAGAATTGTGGAGATTTCTCTCTTCTCTATATTTTAGGTACCTTGTTTCATAAAGAGTTTAAGCAAAATCAAGTTGTGAGTCAAGTTTTGCCTTGTTGTTCGAGTAAACTTGTTTTAGTTGTGGATCTTCTTTCGAATTCAGTGGATCACCTTTGTTTTCATTCAATTTCAGTTGTTTATCTCATGCATCCTCTCTCTTTCCTCCTAAAAGTTAGTAATTTTTTCAATTGATCAAAAGGGATGTCGACCCTTAATTTAGAGGTCTATTCTCGTATAGGTTACCCACTTCCTGAGAATAGTCCCATGTTTCATAGGATTGATGGGTTTTAACACTTAGAAAATTGGGTCCAATCCTTAGTGAAAACAACTACCTCGACTCTATCAACTCCCTATTAGCTCCTCAATGCTTTCTCCAAGCCTACTTGGTTCACCAAGGAGGTCCAGCCAAGGACAATGGTATACACTAATGATGAGGCAAACATGGAAGCTTTAGGGAAAGCATTCAATCAGGCTAGACCCAGTACCCAAGCAAGGACATTATCATATGTCATGCAAGATTAGGTAGGAAGGTGGAAGGCTCAAGTAGTGGTTCCCACAATGAGCATCATCACAACCAAGATCACTCTAGATGACTATGTGTTGGAGGAGGTAGATTTGGGGGAACCAAGTAGGGAGGGAAGTAAAACTCTAGCCACCCTCAAATTCAACCATGCCCTTGGATTAATGGATAAAGATCAGGAGAAAATAAAGGCTCTAATTGAGAAAAATGAAGCTATGAAAAGATTCATTCTCAAGATAGTGGGTCTCATTGACCCTAGTAACCCTGAGGCCTCATTACAGGCCATATTGGAGAAAAGGGGTGAAATAAGTATAGATATCCCACATTATTTTGTACAAGCTTGTGCAGACTGGAAGGAGGGTTTTGAGAAGCTTGGAGAGGTATCTCTCAAGAAGATTCTGAGACCTCTTATAGGCATTCTTCAAGGAATCACATCCATAGTAGAAATCATGTAACGCCCCGCTAGGGAACCCAGGAGAGATTAACCTATAACTTGCTACTAAGTTTGGTGCGCATTTTATTTTTCTAAAGTTAAAATACAAGATACACAATAGTGCAGAAGCAATTACCACTTACATTAAACCAATAAAACAAAATAGATTACAAATCCCAAGGGTTGCATGATGTAGAATTACTTAAGAACGAAACACAACTAAAGAAAGAATAAAAAAGATTGCATATCATAAATGATATAATTACAACTTACATCAATAATTACAACCTCATGGACATCCATGATAACTAATAAATTGACATCCACTGCACATGTCACAGGGTATGTAATAATAAATCTGACAAAGAAGTACAATGTCCATATTAGTTATCACATGTGATACTCTAATCTAGGACTATATAAATGAAGATATGATAAGAAACCAACAATGAAGAATCAATGAAGAACCATAAAGGCATCCAACTGCAGAAGTATCAACAACACCGACACTAGGATGTCAAATCTCAAATGTAAAGAATCACTACCACCTATCCGTGTAGAACCACAAAGGTCTACCCCACCATGCTGAGGAGATAACCAAAAACCCCAATCGGATGACCAAAACCAAACAAGGATAAAACTACCGAGAAAGGAATCTTGAAATCTCTCTACTCAATGTTACAAAAATAAAGACAAAGGTGAGACACACTAATCAAAAGGCATACATAGAAACTCGGGAGATGACTTAGGCTACATGCTATGGGAGTTTCATCACATGTCTATCTACTTGAGTTACCCTAGACTGGTCATGAAGGACCCCGGACCCTCAAGCATTGAGTTACTGTGGGATGGCCACTTTGGGCCCCAGACCCTCAATATGATCCATGTGGGATTGGAATTCTCTCTCATGGAAATGAGGAATTCTAATCATAACCATACTCTAAATTATCTTTTTAATGATCTCTACACATTTTAATTACTATGTTATCACTTAATTACATAAGTTACAATAGGTTGCCCAGGTACTGATCACTTTGGGTCCCGACCCCTATTGTAAGCCACTCCCTGAAGATGCACCTATTCAACCTCCCCTAGGCTCATAATCTCCCAAACATCAAAATAGGTATACTACCAAGTAATTCTAGAAGCAGTTTCACACATAAGAAATTGACATGATTACAGTGATACCACAAATAGATAATATCCAACAAGAGCCAATAAGATCAAAGCATAGGTGATAAACAAAATAAGCACACACAATGAACATGTTGAAAAACAAAACCAATTGACAAAGAACCCTGCCTCTGTTTCCCCTAAGTCATTCTAATGCCCATCATCACATAAAGTAGAAGAATACAGTTCAGGCACGAAGAAGACACAATTGCATTTAAGGAAA